>PVIR01013489.1:0-28211 GCA_004026965.1 Petromus typicus
GCCCTGAGCTCAGCCTCAAACTCACATCACAATCCTCCTGCCTCTGCCTCCCGAGTGCTGGGATTACAGGCGTGAGCCACCACGCCCGGCACTGTGGTATGTGGTACTGGTTGCTCCTGGGTGTGGGTCTCCACACCCAGTATTGTTATGTGGTTACCGGGGAATCGAACCCGGGTCCCTGCGCTTGCAGGACAGGCGCTGGAACCACTGAGCTAACTCCCCGGCCCACTTGATTAGCTTTTTGCTTTGGGTGACAAATCCCTTTACAAGCGCACTGAGTGCAGCAGAATGCTTGACTGCTACAGCACTTAGAGTTTTTGGGTTGTTGACTCGCATGGACGTGCGTCCAGCACAAGGTGTTAGAGGGCCAGTTGGTTTTTGGTCTTCAGCGCTGCGAACTGAGCACAGGACCTGAGCGTAGCTACACCGGCGCGCTAGCACGGAGCCTGCCCTTCGCCTGGTGCAGCTCGGTCTAATTGCCAGCACCCTGCCACCTGAACCCAGTATCCCAAATTACAACACAAAAAGTTAATTAAAAGCTAACTAACTGTTAACCTTCGTTTATTTTTTAATTTTTTTACAATTAAACTAGGATTTCTTTTTAAAAATGGGACTTTAAAAATCTTATTTAAAAAAACCCCAGGTTGACTGTCGCCATGCTAGAGGCTCTCTCCTAGGTACTAAAGCTTTAGAACATGGATCACAAATGAATCCCTTGCAGAGCTTTGCAAGGAAGGCTGGTGCCCGCGTCCCACTCTCAGAGACTGATTGATTCGGGATGGGGTCTGACCACCACCGCCATAGAGCCTCGCGGTGGCGCCACCGCTGCAGGGCCACTGGGGTGGGGGCGGGGCCGCGCTGCTCGGGCGGCGGGGGCGGGGCCGCTGGCCGAGGGGCGGGGCCTCGACGAGGGGGCGGAGCCGCTGGCGTCACCCCAGGTCCCCGCGCGCCCGCGCCGAGTCTCCCGCAGCGGGCGGCCGAGCGCGGGGAGCACGGCCTGCGCCTCCCCCTCCGGGGGCCGGCGTCGCGGTGCCCATTTGCTGCTCGCCGCAGCCCGCAGGTAAGCGCGCCCCTCCGCTCCCACCTGGCCAGAAGGGTCAGCCCGGGGACCGCACCGCCGCCTTAAAGGTTGCTTCCTCCTGGGGGCAGCGCCCTAAAGGTGAATCCGGAGGCCCGCGCTGCGCCACGGCTGCCGGGCGGGACAGTCCTCACGGTTTGGAGCTGTGTCCCGTACACATTCTGTCCCTCCCTCGGCCCCAGGGAGTTCCGGGCCATTCAGGTCCGTCTCTGTATACACGCAGCTACAAGGGAATCTGTAGAGTGAGTCCCGCACCAGCTCTGATGAGGCTCCGAGGTCCAAACCCCGCGGATAAGCGGGAGTGGATAGCGAAAGTGCCCCGGGGAGCTCCCTGCGCCTGAGGCTGGGTCCGCAGTGGGGCAGACACCAAACACCTGCCTGTACACAGGCCTGCCTGTGAAGGCCAAGTTCGGTCTGAAGGGACAGCAGTTTCACAGAGAAAATTCACCACCAGAGAACCCCGGGACACGGCTTTAAAGCTCACCAGACCCCTTCCACATAAGCACTCCGGTTTTTAACTGGAGCAGCCCAACTAGTGATGAATGGCATCCCAAATCGACGGGTCGTATAGTGAATGATTGCTGGGGGGACTGTCCGCACAACGACTGCAACTTGGAAACCAGTGTGGGCCACTCAGCCGGACCCTGTCTCAAGTTTGCAATAGCTTAAAGGGCTGGGGCGTAGCTCAGTGGGAGAGAGCTCGCCTGGCGTGCTGAGGGGCCTGAGTGTCTGTCAGTCCTCGGGACTGAGGGGCCAACAGCTGGCGGGAGGGGCCGGGGGATTTAGCTCAGTGGTTCTGGCGCCTGTCTTGCAAGTGCAAGGGTCAGTGTTCAGTTCCCGGTGATCACATACAATGATCAGTGCGTGGAGACTCACGCCCAGCAGCAACCAGTACCACACACCACAGTGCCGGGCGTGGTGGCTCAGTTCCGTAATCCCAGCACTCGGCAGGCAGAGGCAGGAGGATTGTGATGTGAGTTGGAGGCTGATCTCAGGGCCAGCCTGAACCACAAAGCGAGACCCTGTCTCAAAAAACCTAAAAAAAGGGCCGGGGAGTTAGCTCAGTGGTTCCGGTGCCTGTCTTGCAAGCACAAGGGCCCGGGTTCGATTCCCCGGTAACCACATAACAATACTGGGTGTGGAGACCCACACCCAGCAGCAACCAGTACCACATACCACAGTGCTGGGCGTGGTGGCTCACGCCTGTAATCCCAGCACTTGGGAGGCAAAGGCAGGAGGATTGTGATGTGAGTTTGAGGCTGAGCTGAGGGCCAGCCTGAACCACAAAGCGAGACCCTGTCTCAAAAAACCTAAAAAAAAAAAAAAAAAAGTTGGCGGGAAAACTTTCCTCTGCCAAGTCAGGATTGGCCATTAGAGATCTGTCAATTAACTGTTATCTCCATAGAAATGCACAAAAGAAGTTAGACTGGAGGTTGCTATGTCTGAATCAGGAGAGGGAGGAAAGGGCCCCTATGGGAGATCAGGTGATGATGTCTTTAGGAAAGGGTCCTTACAACCAGTGAAAGGTGGGATGTTTGTGATACAGCCTGTTTATGCAGGTGTCGGTGGACTGGACTCCTCCTCCTGGCGAGTAAAACTCCCCCAGAGAGGAAATTTATGCTAGTCTCATACAAGTCGTTGCTTTCAGATAAGAGAAGCTCTGAAGAAGTGCATCCTGTTGAATCTCAGGGTCACCGTGGCTCACTGCAGGTAAGTGGCTGGAGTGTTTACAATGACTGACAGCCAGTGAGGGAGAGCTGCCTGCTCTCTCCGAGTTCAGGCATTGTTTACACTTCAGCGAAGAGGACTTTGCTGTACTGTACCAGCACTCATCTCTGCATTTAATTCTGACTCCCAGGGTCAGCTCCAGTCATCATTTTCATTTTTGCTGCTTTCCTGGCCAAACCTTTGGTTACGGTGGATTGGGCTCAGTCATTAAGTTTAAGGAAAGCTTGGGCCGGGGAGTTGCTCAGTGGTTCCAGTGCCTGCCTTGCAAGCTCAAGGGCCTGAGTTCGATCTGGGTAACCACATACCACAGTGCCGGGTGTGGTGACTCACACCTGTACTCTCAGCACTCGGGAGGCAGAGGCAGGAGGATTGCTGTGAGTTTGAGGCTCTCCTGGGCTACATAGTGAGCTCAGGACCAGCCTGAACTACAAAGGGAGACCCTGTCTCGAAAGAAAAAAAGAAAAGAAAATTTAGGGAAAACATTCCAACTTGTCACCTTCCTTGCAGGGCTGTCTCATGTGACTCTTTGTACTGGTGGGTATAGTTGTGTGTTCTGGTTGTGATCAGTTTTGAATTCCTTTTTGTGAGTGCTGCCAGGCTGGTCCTGTCTCTGTCTCCCCTCCGTCTTGTATGTTTAGCTATTCCAGCACTGTTTCAGATAGCTATTCCAGACTATCTTTTCTGCACTGAATTGCTTTTGCTTCTTACATTATTTTACTTTATATGTGTAAGTATTTATTTTTTGTGGTGCCAGGGGTCGAACTCAGGACCTTGACCTTTTGAGGCACCACTGAGCTAAATCCTTGGCCCTCCTCTTTATATTCTTTCTTTTTTAAAAAATGTCAATATTTTGACTTCTTTAGCATCAGCACATGATGCACCTTATTTTTTAATTGGATTCTTTATTGGTATATTTTATATACACATTACAATCATACTCAACATTGGGAATTTGTACCAATATATGACCTGAGTTAATTCTCATTTTTAACCATTTTCCTGCCCACCCTACAACCCTTCCACCCCCTATATACATATGCCCTTTTTTTTAACATCATATTTTTTCCTTCTCCTCATTTATATTCTTCAAATACAAAAAGCATTCTATTTTGAGCACATCTTTGTCAACATTTTTTTTGTAACTATCCTAAGGGGTGTGATTCTTTTTACTTTTAACCTGTTTGGAAGGCAGCTATGCTTACCACTTACCACTATACCGCAGTTTAACCTATCTTTAAATGAATGCATTATCAATAATATAGCTGTCTAAATTTTAAAAATCTTTAATAATGGCATTTTTACACTATTTACATTTAAAGTGACTATTAATAGTTGGATTAGTATGGCATGTTTACAGCTATTTTCTATTTATTGCTCTCACTAAAAAAATACTTTCCTTTTTTCATCTTCTCTGGATTTAGTTGGGCATACTACTAAAACTACTTTCTCTTCTCAGAATATCAATTTTACTTCATTAAAAAATCTTTTGGTGGTGTCCTCAGGGTTGGCACTTTACTTTTACCCTAATCCTAAAATTCACTTTCAAATAACAGTGACACAGGAGATCAGGGCACAAACACTGGCTCGATAGTGGGCATGGTCTGGCACATGGACAGAGAGATTCTCAAAGCCTGTCACCAAGGACCAGCCATACTGTGGAATTTTCATTTCCTCTGGCCAAAACTCAAGATGGTTTTTGACATTATTTTATTATTTTTAAAACTTGAGCTTATGGGTACATGTTAAATATACATTATAATCACATGTATTGAGAATTGGTACTTGTACATGATATATCTTATTTTTTCCCATCCCCGTCTTCCCTTCAGGCCCCTCCTATACATAAACTTTGCTCCCATTATTTCCTTTTTACTTTCACATTTTTTCTTTCCTTTGCTTTCCCTTGCCCACAACCAGCTTCTTTTCTCCTTGGAACATTTCCTTCCTATATCACAATACCTATTAAACATTTTGAACCTCACTTATACTTTCTCACACTAGAGAAATGATATGGTTTACAAAAGTGTGTCCTATTTATTTCACTTATGAGTATAGCCTCAATGTGCATTAATTTAGCTATGTATCTCATTCTTTAGGGCTGAATAATACTCCATTCTATAAAAAACCCACATCTTCTTCATCCAGTCTCTAGTTGATGGGTATTTGGGCTGTTTCCAAGATTCAGCTGTTATGAACTGTGCTGCTATATTTGTGGGTGTGCATATGTCAGTGTGGTATGATACTTTTAATTCTTTTGTGAATATAGCCATCAAGGAAATAGCAGGCACAAATGGGACCTATAACCCCAGGTTTTTAGGAATCTCCACACTGATTTCCACAGTGGCTGCATCAGTCTACATTCCCAGGAACAGTGGAGAAGGGTTCCGTTCTTCCCATGACCCCTCCAGCATTTGTTATTGGTTGATTTCTTGATAGCAGCCAGTCTTTGTGAAGTGAGATAGAATCTCAATGTTGTTTTCATCTGCCTCCCTTAAATGATCAGTGATGTTGAATATTTTTTCATACATTCCTTTGCTACTTGTACTTCTTCATCTGAAAAAGTTTGTTCATTTCCGATGCTCATTTTTGAGTTGGGTCTTTAAATTTGGGGGAGCTGATTTTTAAAAGTTCTTTATATATTCCAGGTAGTAATCCTTTGAGGAAAAGCTGGCAGAATATTTTTACCCACATTGTAGGTTGTCTTTTTGGTCTGCTGGTGTTTTCTCTTGCTGTGTAGAAGCTTTTTAATAAGATGAGACCACAGTTGTTAATTCCTTCTGCTATGTCCCATACTACTGAGGTTTTGGTCATGAAGTTTCCCTATGCCAATGTCTACGAGAGTTCTACCTGGGGCTGGGGATTTAGCTCAGTGGTTCTTGTGTCTGCCTTGCAAGCACAAGGTCTCTAGTTGATCCCTGGTAACCACATACCACAGTGCTGGGCATGATGACTCATGCCCACCAGTAATCAGTACCACATAATACAATGCTGGGTGCAGTGGTTTATGTCTATCATCCCAGCACTTGGGAGGCAGAGGTTCAAGGCCAGCCTGGGCTACATAGTTAGCTCAAGCCCAGCCTGAACTACAAAGTGAGACCCTGTCTCAAAAAAAAAAAAAAAAAAAAAAAAAAAAGTTCTACCTAACCTATCTTCCAGTAGGTTTAATGTTTCTGTTTTAATATTTAGATCTTTAATTTACTTCAACTTCAGTTTACCCTACAGAAATTGGAACAGATGGTCTCTGTCTCAAAGTGATAAAAGCCATGTATAACAAAACAACAGCCAACATTATACTAAACAGCCAAAACCTGAAATCTTTCATGCTAAAATCAGGAACAAGACAAGGATATACACTATCACCACTCCTGTTCATTATAGTTCTGGAAACATTAGCTAAAACAATTAGACAAGAAAATGAAATTAAAATACATAAAGATAGGAAAGAAAGAAGTTAAACTCATTATTTGCTAATGACATGACACTATATAGAAGACCCCAAACATTCTGCCAAAAGACTGCTAGACTTAATTGCTGGATTCATTAGTGTAGCTAGATACAAGGTCAACCCTCAAAAATCAATAGCCTTCTTGACATAAATAACAGACTGAGAGAAACTGGGAAAACAATTCCTTTCCACAGTAAAATCCACCTCCCCAAAAGCCTATGATTCCATCTAATGAAGGAAGCAAAAGACTTCTACTTTGAAAACTACAGCACTCTGAAAAAAAAAAGATCAAAGAGGATTCAGAAAATGGAAGGATATCCCTTGTTACTGGGTAGGAAGAACCAATAATGAAAATTGCCATCCTTCCAAAACTGCTATATTAGATTCATATAATCCCAATTGAAATCCCAACAGTATATATTTCACAGAATTAGAGAAAATATTCAAAAAATGGAACCAGAAGAGACCCAAAATAGCAAGGGGCAACAAAAACATGGCAGGGATATCACAATCCCCAACTTGGCACTATACTACAAATCCACCATGATAAAACAGCACAGTACTGGCAAAGAAACAGACCTGAGGACTGATGGAATAGATGAAAAAAAAAGAGGCAGAAACCACTCCAGGTATACTAAGTCACCTCATCTTTAATAAGGTAGCCAAACACTCTCATTAGAGGAAAGAGAGACTTTTTAATAAATGGTACTAGAAAAACTGGGTTTCAGCCTACCAATGATTAGAGCCAGACACATATCTTTCATCAAGCAGGCTTCTGATAGGACAGTCTGGACCTGCAGTCAGCCTGAGGGCCTGCAGGACGTAGAGGACGCCAGCTGTTGTGCCCTTCACATGATCCACTCTCAGCCTCTAGTGTCCTGCTCTTCCTACTTTTAAATGGCCTGCACTCACTCTGCAGAACATGTTTTTGGTTTTTTTCTATCTTAATGTAATGCCTTACTACGTCTTGAACTTGTCTTATCCAACTCTGTTCATGACAGAACCTAGAAAACACTGTGGGTGACCCCTGGACCCAGTGACAATACTGTATACTATTTCATGAGCAGGGCAGCTACTTCGTATTTTCAATTTCTGCCTTCTGTCTGTATATCATGTTTGCCATTCATTTCATTTATACATAAACTGTGATGGTGAACTTTTTAGAGCTTTCAATGATACTAGCTGCCTACTACAGCATGCATGCCATAGATTCACCACCACTAATACATTCTATTATGTTGAAGTTGCCAATGTAGAAATACAAGTTTTATTTTACCTTCTATATTCTCTCATGCATTTTTTTATGTGCTAAGTTCTTAGGTAATTTTCCTTCTCTTTGAAAATTTCATTACTACATGTGTAGAGTACAGAATGATTACTTCTGCTGTGGAAAGCCAGTACATGTATACAATTTATTAATCTTTTTGTACCAGGGATCAAACTCAGGACCTTGTACTGGAGGCAGGCGCGGTGCCACTGAGGTAAATCCTATGCCTCTTTTAAAAAAATTTCTTCCTCAGGAGCAGAGATTTAGCTCAGTGGTTCCAGCATCTGCCTGGCAAGCACAAGGTCCCAAGTTCAATTCCTGATACTACATACCACAATGCCAGGCATGGTGGCTCACATCTGTAATTCCAATACTTGGGAGGCAGAGGCAGGAGGATTGCTGTGAGTTTGAGGCTAGCCTTGGCTACCTTGTGAGTTCAGGGCCAGTCTCTCCATCTCATTTCCTCATCCATTTGACAAACCTCCCTGCTTCCTATTTGTCTTCTAAGTTTCTCATATAAGAGAAACCATGTGATACTTATGCTTGTGTCTGACACTTCACTTAGCTTTGTACTGAAGTTGCACCCATTTTTCTACGAGTGCCTCCTGATTACTTTTTATTATGGTACTCCACAGTACTTCACTGTAAATACCACATCTTTATCCATTCATCTGTTGATGGTCATGTAGGCCATTTTCAAGACCTCGAGATCTATTTATAAATAGATAAATTGTGCTTTCTATAAATATAAGTATGTATCCCTATAGTATAATGACTTTAACTCTTGGGAAGATACCTAGAAGGGGAACATGTGGTTCAAATGGAATTTTGGATTCGTAGTTATTTTTGAGGAATCTCAACCCTGATCTCCATGGTGGCTTTATTAGTTTACATTCCCACCAATAATGTAGAAGGGTTTCTTCCCCCATCCCTTCCATCCTCAATACCATTTATTTGATTTCTTGATGATAGTCATTCTTTCTGTGGCAAGAAGTTGTTCAGTGTTGTTTTAATTAGCATTAATGACCAGCAATGTATCCACTGGCCACTTGTACTTCTGACAAGCATTTGTTGTTCATTCTGGTTGCCGACTTTTCTTTTTTATTCTTGGTGATCTAATTTTTAAAAAATATATTCTAGATGTTAGTCCTCTGAGGAACAGCTGGCAGTTTTCCCCTTACGTAGGTTACATGTTCACTCTGTTGGTTTTCCTTTGCTCTGTAGAAACTTTTCTTTTTGCAGCTTTCTGATATGATCACATTTATTGACTCTTGGTATTGTCTTGTGCAATTGTGGTTCTTTTTAGAAAGAATCCTCGGGGCCGAGGATTTAGCTCACTGGTTCCGGTGCCTGTCTTGCAAGCGCAAGGACCCGGGTTCAATCCCCAGTAACCACATACCATACTGGGTGTGGAGACTCACGCCCAGCAGCAATCAGTACCGCATACCACAGTGCCGGGCGTGGTGGCTCACACCTGTAATCCCAGCACTCCGGAGGCAGAGGCAGCAGGATTGCTGTGATGTGAGTTGGAGGCTGAATTACAAAGCAAGATCCTGTCTCAAAAAAGAAAAGGAAGAAAGAAAGGAGAGAGAGAGAAAGGAAGAAAAAGAAAAGAAAAGAAAGAAGAAAGAGAGAGAAGGAAGGTCCTAGGGCCAAGGATTTGGCTCAGTGGCCCCCGGCCTACCTTGCAAGCACAAGGCCCCACGTTCAATCCTCAGTATCTCTAAAAACATGAAAAAAAAAGTTAAGAAAAGGTCTTGCCTATACCTATGTCAAGAGTCTTAACTTTTATATTCCAAGGAGATTGTTTCTAACATTTAGATCTTTAATCTATTTTGATTTGAGTTTAGTACACAGTGAAATGTATAGATCTAGACTGCATATGGATGTCCAGTTTTCTCAGCATCAATTTTTTTTTTTAATGTTTTTGAGACAGGGTCTTACTTTATACTTCAGGCTGATCCTGAACTATGTAGCCCAAGCTAGCCTCAAACTCAAGGCATTCCTCCTGCCTTTGTATCCTGAGTGCTGGGATTACAGGTGTGAGCCACCAGACCTGGCTCCCAGCCTCATTTCCTAAACAGGCTCTTTTTCCTTTTATTTATTTATTTATTTTTTTTTGGAGGGGGGAGGAGTGGTGGGGCCTTTGTCAAAGGTCAGATAGTTGAATTGCTGGGGTTGTATCTCCTTCCTTTGTTCTGTTCCACTGATATGGAGCATAGGCCTGTTTCTGTGCCAGGACCATGCTGGGTCTTTGTTGTTTTAATCACTGTAGCTTTGTAGTGTAACTTCAACTCCCGGACTGTGTGCTTCCCACGTTGCTATCTTGGGTCTCTTCAGGTTCTATATAAATTTTGGGATTGCTTTGTCCAGATCTGTGAGTGGTGCTATTGGTGTTTTGACTGGGATTGCATTAAATCTATGTATCCATTTTGGAAGTATGGCTATTTTGATTATACTGGTTCTACCTTTCCAGGAACAAGGGATATCTGTACATTTTCCGATGTTCTCTCTGATTTCTTTTTCTCTCTGGAAGCATTTAATATTTTGCAAAGCAAATCTTCTAATGACAGATTCTCTGGTGTTATCTGAGTCTTTGTAATTTTTTTTAAGTTTTTTGAGACAGGGTCTCGATTTATAGTTCAGGCTGACCCTGAACTCACTATGTGACCGAGGCGAGCCTCGAAATCACAGTAATCCTCCTGCCTCTGCCTCCCCAGTGCCGGGATCACAGGCATAAGCTTCCACACACGGCCAGTTCCTTATTGACATAGCCAGGGTATAAACCCTTTATAAGACGTGTAATTTGCAAATATTTTCTGTGGTTCTTTTCATTCTTTTAGAAACACCTTTCACATACTAGAAATGATCAATTTTAAAAACTCAACATTATTTTGTTGCATGATTTGTGCTTCTAGTGTTCTGTTGACAAAGAAAGGAAAAAACAACTCTCCTACTATAGTCTCAGTCACTTCTGACATCAGACACATGGGGTTTTCTCCCACATACTGTACCATGTAAGCAGTTAATTCTGCAGTGGACACCATTATAAAGCATCCTCCAATTCTATTCAGTTCTGGAGATAATATCTGAGCCCACAGGTTGAGTTCAATCCCTTATGAATGCCTCCATACTCCTTTCAATGCTGGCTGCCTCAGTGCTATGCTTCTTTCTGACTGACCAGCTTTCAACTGGGGTCCATACCACCTCTTCTGATGTTGGACTCTAGGGGCTCATAGAACTCAGGAAAACATGTTACTACAGAGGCTACAGATTGAGAAGCATAGGAATGGGGCAAAGGGTTTGAAGCCCTACCCTCCAGAAACCTTTACATGCCAGCTATTTGGACACCTTTTGAACCCTGTTTTATTAATGGAAATTTCATTGTGTTAATAGGCATGGTGTGTTTAGCATGGACAACAGGGTTCATGGATCTGCCAAATCAGTCTGATGCAGTTCTGACAGACAGAGCAAGATAGCCCAGCAAGGCTTTCTGTTTCAGTCTTCGCGGCTTTTCTATACTGTCCTCCAGGGGAGGGCAAAACCCCCTTCTGAATGAAGAAGACTTCTGATGACCTGTAATGGGAAAGAAAAATTCTAGTTTCCATAACCTGCTTGGGGGAGGCAGTTATGGGCCAGTGAGACTGCTGAAAACCAAAAAAACATTATCATATCACAGTTATCATACTGAAGAATTGTTTTAATTCAAGATCATAACTTTAAAACAATGTTCTCATATAGTTTTAGATTTAAAATATGTCCATGACTAATTGTGAGTTAAAATTTTGCCTAAGGTATGAATTTTGTATGGAAGAATTTAAGCATACAGACATGTAGTTTTTAAAAAGATTGTCTTTTCTTCATTTAATTGTCTTAATACCTTTGCAGAAAATTGACTACATAAGTATGTGTATTTGCAGGCAGTTCTGGTCCACTGACCTATTTTTATGATAGTGTTACACTGTCTTGATCAAGATGGTTTTATAATAAGCTTTGAAATTTGGTGGTCTGTCTGCTTCTTATAGTTGAGATAACTTTCTCCTCTGTTGTCCCATATGAATTTTAGATTTAGTTCACTGATTCCTGTGAGAAAAATTTTGCAGGGATTTTGACTGGAATTGCTTTAACAGATCTAAAGTCTAGTGGGAATCTTGACAACACTGAATTTTCAATTCATGGATTTGATGCATCTCTCCATTTGTCAACGTTCCTCCTGTTTATTTTGTAGTGCTTTCAGCGTACAGAGCACTTACATTTTTTACAAAACTTGTGCCTAGCAGTTCATGGTTTTTGGTGCTACAACATTCAGCACATTAAAAATTTCAATTCCTGGGTCGGGGAGTTAGCTCAGTGGTTCCGGCGCCTGTCTTGCAAGCGCAAGGACCCGGGTTCGATTCCCCGGTCACCACATACCTATACTGGGTGTGGAGACTCATGCCCAGCAGCAATCAGTACCGCATACCACAGTGCCGGGCGTGGTGGCTCACGCCTGTAATCCCAGCACTCGGGAGGCAGAGGCAGGAGGATTGTGATGTGAGTTTGAGGCTGAGCTCAGGGCCAGCCTGAACCACAAAAGTGAGACCCTGTCTCAAAAAAAAAAAACCTTAAAAAAAAAATAAATTCAATTCCTGGGCTTGGGTTGGGGCTCAATGGTGCCGCGCCTACCTGGCAAGTGCAAAGTCCTGAGTTTGATCCTCAGTACCAAAAAATAAAATAAAAATAAAATAAAAATAAAAAAATTTTCATTTATTGACCTTACCCCATACAACTGCTGAATTGCTTAATTTCCCTCTTTTTAAAAAGAGTACATAAACATATTTGTAAGTAAAAGTTTTCTAATTTTTATCACCATTGCTTTTATTGCATTATAATCACGAGGACCAAATACATTGTTGAGTGGAGAAGTGGATACGCCTGTATAATTTCAATTTCTTAAAATTCTTTAGATTCACATTATGGCTCAGCATATAGTCTTTTAATAAATGTCCCACATGAGCTGTTAAGGATTGAACCCTATAGCTGCTGGGTGTATCTAGATCACAATGCATGTCAACTAAGTTACACTAATTATATTGTGAAAATTGTCTACATACTGCTACATTTTTTTCTTTGGATCTACTTGTTCTATTGTGAGAAAATGCCGTTAAGATCTTGGCCTTGTCCATTTCTTCTTCTCTATTAGCCTTACAAAAAAAATTGTTTTCTTGGACCGTGTTTCACTCTGTCTATAGTCCAGGCTGCCCTCAAACTCTGATCCTCCTGGCTCACCTCCCAGGGGAGGATTATACATATGCAACCATGTCCAGCTGCTTTATGCATTTTGAAATATATGTCAGAGTGCCTATATCCTCCTGATTAAGCTGAATCTTTTCTTATTCTGATATCTCTCTTATTGCATGTAATACTTTATGCCTGGACATTTTTTTCTCAAAGTAATAACCCAGACCAGCTGTTGACTTTGGTTTCCTCCTCCTTCACAAGTCTTTAGGCTTCTCCCATTGTATGGGACTCAGCAAATGATCGGTGTTATGTATTACTATCACTTTTCCATTTTTAAAATTTGAATTAACCATATGTGTGTATGTATGTATTTATAATATCCATTTGTATTTATATACTCATTAACAATGTTTTGTTTTTGACCAATTTGCATTTTTATTTGTGGCCTTATGTTTTCGAAATTCATACATTTTACTACTTACTGATTTTTTTTTTTTTTTGAGACAGGGTCTCGCTTTGTAGTTCAGGCTGGCCCTGAGCTCAGCCTTGAACTCACAGCAATTCTCCTGCCTCTGCCTCCGAGTGCTGGGATTGTGGGCTTCTAACTGCTGGTGGACATGAGTTACTAGGCCTGGTGTTGTTATATGTGGTTACCGGGGATAGACCAGGCCTTTCCCTGGCCCTTACTTATTTCTTAGCTCCATAGTCTTCTATCATAGTAATGAATGAACCTCTGGCACTCATGCTATTGGGCTAGTGTCTGAAAACTCTTAAAAAGTTCACCATCACTCACATAAGCAAATGCCAGATCACAAATAGTATCAAACATCTATACACCACTAAATTTGTTTTGTCTTTTTACCTTTGCTTTCTGAATGCCAGACTCCTGTTTTCCAACTCAACATCTCTACTTTGATATCCAATGGGTATCTCAAA
Organism: Petromus typicus; assembly: GCA_004026965.1. NCBI lineage: Eukaryota > Metazoa > Chordata > Mammalia > Rodentia > Petromuridae > Petromus > Petromus typicus. The sequence continues at coordinate 13,675 of PVIR01013489.1, forward strand.
TTTAACATGAAAATAAGCTTTTCCTATTCTCTGTCCTTTATTCACATGTGCTCCTTTTCAGTCTTTTCCATCTCTTCTGCAGTACTACCAAGACATACAAGAACTAAAATCAAGCTGGAAAAAAACTTGTGTTGAGGTATAATAAATACAGCAGACGTCAAGTCAGAAAGATGGCAGGGGCCACAACTTGTAGGGCCTATGATGATCAAAACACAATCAAAGGCACTGGAAGATTTGGCAAAACACGATTGGAAGGCACTGAGAAGCTGGTAGTCTATGAGAAGCAAAATGGTGGTGAAAGTATAGTGGTAGTTAGGAAGATGGGGAAAGGTACAGAGATTTGAAATATTTTTTGTTTGCTTCTGAGACAGGGTCTCACTTCGTAGTTCAAGCTGGCCCTGAGCTACATGGCCCAGGCAAGCCTCAAACTCACAGCAGTCCTCTTGCCTCTGCCTCACAAGTGCTGGAATTTTAGGCATGAATTACCACACCCAGCATTGTGATGTGGTCATTGGGGATTGAATTCAGAACCCTGCGCTTGGAAGGGAGATGCTGGAACCACTGAGCTAAATCCCCAGCCCTCTATGTTGCTTTTATGAGAAAAATTAAATCTCTGGTCTCTACAAATCAGAACCTTGGCTCCTATAATTCAAACAATCTTGACTGGTTTGTGTGAATTCATCAGACACAGGAAGCATGTCTTGAAGCAGGAGACATTTTTATCTATTATGTGGCTGTTGATAGTGTTTTGTGTGAGTGGCATTTATTTTCTAATAATTAACATAACTCAAGTTACTTTATTGATTCACACTGATTTCCCTGGCATTTGGTAACAGATGTTCCTCCAACTGATTTCACTTTGTATTCCACTGATACCAGCACGTATTCTGGGAGATCGAGCAGGTCTGCAGAAGGTAGACAAGTGCATTGGGATTATTTGGAACAGACACGTGATGGAATGCTTGCTACATCTGTAATTCTGTGATGTTCTTATAGTTCCACTTCTGCCTGTAAATAGTCATGTTCTCAAATAACTTCACTGGAATATTTATTTTAATAAGCTTATATAAACCCAGAAAGAATGAGGCAGCTATTATGTTTTGTATCAAAGTCAAAGACTTTCATCTGTGTTACCATCATTACAAGCTGGGTTTTTTTGGGGGGGAATATTTGTGGAAAAAGTACATGTATGAATGGGCATGCACGTAAACATATATAAAAAACAAAAAAAAATTATACCCAGAACTCCAATTTTAAGATTCCCCTGGGAAAAACACTAGTGGTAAGACTGAAAACCTCTGAATCAAGTATTTCCAACTTAAATTTTTTGTAATAGACAAAAAATAGGGAAACAGTACAACAGATATTCATGAACCCATTACCCAGTTTAAAATAGTATCAGTGTTCTCTTATGCTTGCTTTATTTCCCACACCCACACATTTTTAGAAACATACTCCCATATCATTTCACCCATGAAACTGACAGGAGTTCTTTAGTAGTAGTCACTGTTCAATTTTTCTGGGGTCTCCATTCTTCTTATGATAGGTACTGCTGTGACTAGGACATTTAAGAATAACTTAGTTCTTTCCTTTTATTTGAAAAACTGGAACGTGTGAATTAATACTTCATATCTAAAATATTTTTTAAATGTTTATATGCCATACTACTTCTCATTCAGAAATAACCACTATTTTCTTGTCTATCCTTATAGAAATATTTTACCAACACAAACACATACTTTGAGATAAAACTCTTACAATTTAAACTGTCTAAATATTTCTAGTTGTACCCAACCTTTCAAGTTAGGGGGAAAAACTTTTATGGTACGCTGTGAATTCTTCTGTCTCTTAATATCTCTTTAATGATATTCCTCCTTTAATGATATTCTAAGAAAATATTAGTTTTTGCGAGCTGTGTTAAATAACTGATTTATGGAAATAGCAAATAAATACTTAATAAAAAACATTCAACTCAAGTACAGTGATATTCTATGTAAAGCCATGGGTTTCCATTTGTCTTCTAAATCTGTACATAACACTCAAAAATGAAAGCCAGCTTTTAAGAACCTGTGTGTCTAAACTATTTTAATCTTTTTTGTAATCATTTCCTACAAATAACACACAATTGCATATATTTTACAATTTCAATCTTATGTTTATTCTCTTGTGGAATGCTAGGTTTAATATTACAATATGGTTGTCTAAACTACTGAAATGTGACAAATGTCCTTGTCTAAGTGCTGCAGAACAGTATAACTGTAAAGATTTTAAACACCTGTAATTGTACAGCTGAGGTCTGATGGTTTTTAAATTGATGCCTACCTGTATGGCCAGCCACAAACCTTGGGGAAGTTTATTACCTGTACACTTATATACAAATATATCCCATATGTGTGTATGCACGAGGCATGTATTAATTTATATGTGAAATTTATAAAATTATATATACATACACATACAAACTTATCTATACCCACATACTCACCCTCACTACTGAGCTCACCTTTGTAGCACTAATCAGCTTCATGTCCAATTATTATTGCTGCCCTATATAACTACATGATTTTAGTGCCAAAACTAGACACTTTTTGGGTGCAGGATAGATATGTTTGTGCATATAGATATGTGTATTCATGTATGCTTGTTTATAAAGGAACTGTTTCCCTTTTATGCTTCGGTCATGCATTACGCCAATAAACAGTCTTTTCACCAGTTTTGGAATTCTAAATCTACTTTTGAAAAATTGCTTATATTCATAGTTACAAAATATATATATGATCAAAACCTACTGAGTACATATGTTCTTTAAATCTGGCTATATCCTAGCCATTAGATAAATTTTTAAAAAAACAAAACACCCTCTTAATAGGATGTTATGGTAACCTTAAATATACCAGTACCTGCATTTAGAACAGTTGATACTATACTTTAAAAGTTCACAAAATGATGTTAAAGATTTGAAAAACACTATGCATCTGCATTAAATATATAAAGGTTTTCACTAAGCATCTGGTTCAGTTCATTGTCTAACATTTTTATGTTCCAAGATTGACTAATATCTTAGTCATTATTCTTATAGTCTTAAAATTATGGCTCATTAAGGCTTTCACATAAAGCCCTATTTTAATCAATTATAAAAACAAATTCTATTTAAAAGAAAAAATGTACATGAACACTAAAAGTACTCATGGATCTCATCCTGTACAAAGTGACTCTGTGGAGAGGAGGCTCATTCTCAATTAGAACACCTCCTGGTAGCACATGTAAACCTGGTTTGGTTCCTCTGCTCTGCAGCTATTCAGCATGTAAAATTTAAACCATTTCACATTAATATTTAAATTTAATACAGTGCAAATATTTGAGAATAACTTGTTCCCCCCAGTGAAACAAGAGCCAGCATTATGCTGAATATTCTTCATATCTATTTACACATTGAGTTAAACGTTCACAATAAACTTAGAAATTTGCTGAATATCAGCAGAAATGTAACTGAACTAGCAGCAATTGAATTTACAATATTTGATAGTTACTTGAGTGAATGCAAAAAATTTTCCAGGCTGTACTCTGAGTCATATTGCTCTTGATCCCAAAGATCACTCATGTTTTCAAGAATTGATTTCATACTTGCTTTTCCAGAAGTACAGGGGTCAGCTTTTTCTGCTTTACCATCCTTAAGGAAATGTAGAAAAAAAGTAAGAAGCCATTAACCTCAGAAATATTTTCTTTTAGAATATCACATTCACTTTTTTTTTTTTTTTTTTTTTTTAGGTTTTTTGAGACAGGGTCTCGCTCTGTGGTTTAGGCTGGCCCTGAGCTCAGCCTCAAACTCACATCACAATCCTCCTGCCTCTGCCTCCCGAGTGCTGGGATTACAGGTGTGAGCCACCACGCCCGGCACTGTGGTATCTGGTACTGGTTGCTGCTGGGTGTGGACCCAGTATTGTTATGTGGTTACCGGGGAATCGAACCCGGGCCCTTGCGCTTGCGAGACAGGCGCCGGAACCACTGAGCTAACTCCCCGGCCCTCACATTCACTTTTTAACTGTGCACTATTTTCACCAGAGTTGTCTACTTCATGTAAATGAGTAGTTATCACTTCAAAAGACAGCACATTCTATTTTGGCACAGCTCTAGTAATTTATCAATTTTATTTTATTCCAAGCCCAGTTTTGTTTGCTGAAAATCGCTCATATGATGATTCTTTCAAACAGAATAAAAGCTATCTGAAAATAGCTATGTATGTTTCCTTCTTCTAGGTTAAATATCCCTTATGTCCTATAAGGACATGATTGAAAAGTCTCCTGCATTCTAGTCAGGAAAGACTTGTTAATCCATTTCTATTAAAACAGCACCCAAAACTACACACATCCATCCCAAATGTGGTTTAACAGAAACACTATAGTAGAATTACTTGTTTTCAGATGTAGATGTCTCAAATCTGTTATTACTGCTTTTCAAATTTCACTGTAAAGGCTATTTCTTGCTATAATTATGATGAGTATGTAGGTGATTTTTCTGAACCTATAAAACACTTATACACTCAATCCTATTGTCTTCCATTACCTAATATTTCCAGCTGAAGTATCCTTTTGATTGTGGACTGTTACCTAATGCACTGGATCCAACAATGGCTACTGTTGATTGAGAATGTACAATAGGAAGACTTTCCAAGTGCTTACATATTTTTATTGTATCCTACAACTATGCAATAAAATAGAGGTAGATTCTCAGAAGTTAATTTGCCCAAAATCATTAGTTAAAAGGAAGCATGGCCAGGAACCCCCAATCAAGCAGTTTACTGATTCCAGTGATAATTCATTCTTTAGCAGGAAAGGAATAAGAAAAGAAATACGGGGGATGGGGGGCAAGGCACTGAAAGCAGCACCCAAAAAATCAGAACTTCAAATATCTGCTAATATACTGGGGCATTTTACCTGGGCACCAAAAATTCCTTCAGTTATATTATGCACACTAAAGTGAATGCCTTTTGCTATGCTATTCCCTTTAATATGTATATGGTAGTCCAAGGAAGCCTGTGAACTCATTAAAGGTAAATGAAGTTCTTTACCTTATCAAGAGTAAACAGATCAAGCAGTTGATCAGTTCCCATACTCTGCAAACTTGAATTCTCTTGGCTAATAACAGTATTTGCTATGTTCATCTTGAATTTTTGCAAACCCATTATTTTCTCTTCCAATGTTCCTCTGGTTATCAGTCGGTAAACATTAACGACACGTTTCTGAATGAAAAAAACAGTTAAACAAATGCAGCGCCAACTGATATGTTAGGAGGTTTACTGAGGTAGGGGCTTAGGTTTCTGTACCATGTACTTTCTATTACCCCAATAAGGGACTGGGTTTTTATTTTGTCTTGCTTGTGAGCTCAAAATACTACAGATACCACAGAATGTTAGGAATGAACAGTGACCTGGGTTTTCTTAGTCTGCACACTTCATTTAATGCATAAAAAAGTAATACTAAGTAACTTGTTCAAGATCACAACACTTATTAACATCAAACCAAACATTTGAAACAAGTCTTCTGTCTTCTTGTAGGGGGGAATATTTTCCCTAACACAAATGTTAAAATCTGAGAGAAGTGATTTTTACCTGCCCAATGCGATGGGCCCGGTCCATGGCTTGTAGATCTCGCATGGGATTCCAGTCATGCTCCACAAAGACAACTGTGTCAGCGCCTGTCAAATTAAGCCCCAGGCCACCAACATGAGTTGTAAGTAAGAGAACATCTATGGATGGATCATTGTTAAACCTAGAAGTAAAGACATCAAAAAATGAAATTAGTACATTTCTCACTAAGGCTCCTATGTAGACTGTGCAATAAAAACTGAAAATTGAGTACAGTTGAAAATACTGCTTTAAAAACCCATGGAATGGGTATTTTTGTGACCATGAGATGAAAATATCCTTTTATTCCTGATAGCTGTAGTAGAAAGAGTGCACTCTAAAGCATACCACAATCATTACTAGTTTGCAAAAATATAAACAAACACCAATTATAATGAAAACAAAACTTAAATATGAATCTTTACAAGTATGCAGACAGAAGAATGGGGAACAGATAAGTATCATTCAAGAAAAGGCAGAAGATGAGAATGTTTGGAGTTGTTACTATTTTATTGTCCCTAAAAGATATCTAGCTTTTAGGAAAAAGAGTATTATTTACTAATATTAAAAATAGTTACAAAACAAGCTACCATTTATCATCTTTCATGGGTGTATCCTGTTACTTGTTATAATAGCCCTATTAAGGATACTGCTATTATTCCTTTTACAGATTGAGAACACAGCTTAAACAGTATAATTAGAAGCCTAACCTGGGCCATTTGCCACCACAGTCCCTTTGTAGGTCTCTGTATTGTGCTCTTAGGAATGCTTTTTTTAAAATGCCCATTCTTTTAAAAGTCAACAGGTGGAGACAGGAGCTAGGCATCCGTACTTTTTAGAAAAGCAACTCCTGAAACTTTTTAAGTAGACACTGCAGACAATACTTGGATTTATTTGTTTTTGAGACAGGACGTCACTATGTAGTTCAGGTTGGCCTTGATCTCCCAGCCATCCACCTGCTCCAGCCTCCCAAATGCTGGGATAACAGGTCTGCGCCACCATACCTGGCTTCAGACTATACTAATTCTGCTTCCTAGATGGGACAGCTTCCAACTTGTTCTCAAGAGAGAAACAGGATGAGAGTTTTTAGCTTTTTGTTTGCTTCACCCTATTATAACTCCGTAAGAAGATAAAGGAGGAAGCTGTCATTCAAATTTCTTTCATGCTTTTTAGAATACTTTTCGAACATAGTCCTACACTTATTCCTTGTTAAAAAAAAAATCAATTGTATTTCTTCAGTTCTGTATTTAAACTTTGTTGCTATTTGTTTTGCAGTACTGAGGTCTGTAACCCAGTCTGCAAATATCTTTTTATTTGTCTTGAGACAAGGTCTAAATTGCCCAGACTGGCCTTAAATATGTAATCCTCCTGTCTTAGCCTCCCAAGTAGGTGGAACTACAGGTATGAGCCAGAGCACCTGCCTTTAAAAAGGATGCTTATTTGGGCTGAATTACTATATTTACTAAGAAAATATTTGCAGATATTTACCAGTGGAAATATTTAGCAATATAGACTCTAGATAAATGCATTTATTCATTTATTCTTTTGGTTTTTTGAGACAAGATCTTGCTATGTAGTTCAAGCTAGCCTTCAACCCACTGTGTAGCTAAGGCTGCCCATGAACTTGCCATGATTCTCCTGCCTTGCTTCCCAAGTGCTGGGTTTACAGGTGTGCATCACTTTGCCTCCTATGATACATTTGTAATAGCTTGATTCATAATAGAATTTTGGGAGCCACTTACCGGGAAACAATTGAATGCCTCTGACCAGGAGGTATGCTGCCATCTAATCTCAAATAAGTGACAGAAGGCAAATGAGGTTTGAGCAAATCGTGTTCCACTATATCAAGCATGCTTTTAAGCTGACAGAAAATCAGTATTCTGTGCTGGGCCACAACGGACTCTGTGCCACTCTCTGAAGTGCTGCCATTTCCCAAACCACAGTCCAACAGCAACTTGGGGGGGAAAAAAATCATTATGCAAGTGTTCAACAGAAGTAGATAACCAGTTTCATTGTGACAAGTATTGCTCTCTATGGAAAGAAAAGGTTAGAGTTACCTGTAACTGGGAAGACAGATTAGTACCTTGGGATGCAATCTGTCACCTTGCAACATCTTGAACTAATTTTTGAGCTTCTCAAGCTTAAAGTTTCCCAGTCAATAACAAGACTTTTTCTTTCTTCCTTAGTTCTTTCAGGCTCCCTGACACCTCAATAAATGTTTACCCAAAGTAACTGATGACGAAGATAATGCCTCAGCCAAAATGCTTCATAAAAATTAGGAAAGAACAGAGTATGAAAAAAACATAATATGGCAAAATTCAAAATTTTAGAAAAGAGAAAACCATAAGTATAAGGCTAGATACTGAAAAATGAGGTTGCCTCTACATCTGTAGACCAAGACCTTTAAGAGCTAACACTGCTATAGCTGTTCTATATTCCTTGCAACTTAAACAATTTGCAGTGCCTTATACTTCATAATTACAATAACTAAGTGATAAAATCCACAGGAATCATAGGTCAGTGTGGGAAACTAGTGTACTCAACAGTACTTTCTCATCCCTAGGAATTTTGATATTGACTTCTGGTCAAAATCAACATGTAAGATATAAGATCTTAATGCAAGATGCTTTCTTTTGTTTGGGTTTTTTTTTTGAGACAGGGTCTCACTTATTAATTTAGGCTGGCCCTGAACTCACTATATAGCTCAGGCTAGCCTCGAAATCACAGCAATCCTTGGGCCTCTGCCTCCCGAGTGCTAGGATTATAGGCATGAGCTACCACACCCAGCACTGTGGTATGTGGTTACCGGGGATGGAACTAGGGACCTTGTGCTTGCCAGGCAGACCTTGGAACCACTGAGTTAAACCCCTCATCCCCTTGCTTTCTCCTTTTTTATAATAAGAGGCATTTAAAAAACCAATAGTTTCCAAAAATGTATCAATAAACTCAATTTATTAACAAAAAAACAAAACAAAGTTTGAATACTATAAAACACAAAACCAAATGCTCAGATAAGAAAGATAACCTAAAGACCATCCAGGAACACTCCAAATTCAATGCAAAATTCTCATTGTTGTGCAGAAAAGCATAACTGTAACAAGCCAAACACTGTTCTTAGAAAACAGCTTGTAAGGTTGGGACCTTGGATTTCAGGAATCTTACCAATAGTCCCTAACTGATAAGAATGTTTGCTGTGCCTATACTTTTGTACAAACAATATAATTAATGCCAAAACTGCTTTCTGGAGTCTAGAATGCTGATATGTCACCAGCCTCCAATAAAATCTCTGGCTCTGTAACAAGCCTGACTGCTAAATGACACTTCACAGATACAGTTATATGCTGGGGGAGAACAGTGTTCTCATGTTCTTGACAAACACCTGTAAAAGCCTGAATTTTTATTACACAAAATAGGTGTATTAAATACTGGGGGGACATCTCCAAACAGAAAAACTAGTCTAATAAATGTAATTACCCCTATTGCTTGCCCCCAATTGTGCAATCATATTAACATTCAAGCTAAGTATCTTATTTTTAAGTCCTATCTAGGATGCCGCAGGAGAGAATAAGCCTGTGTAATTCCCAGAATAAAGAATGTGGTATCAGCAAGATACGGTACATGTATCTCTTAATATAGGAGTCTCAGAGTGAAAATTTATCAGTGTCTATCTTGTGCTAACTCTGTCATCTTAGGTTCTTGGCAGCAGTATCACAAGCCTTAAAGATGATCAGTCAGTGGGGCATGGTGGCTCATGTGTGTAATTCCAGCACTTGGGAGGCAGAGGCAGGAGGATTGCTGTGATGTGAGTTTGAGGCCAAGCTCAGGGCCAGAATGAACTACAAAGCAAGACCCTGTCTCAAAAAAAGAAAAAAAAAGAAGGAGGTCAATTTAGGGGGAAGAAAAATATGATGGTAAAAAAAGGAAACAAAGCATGTTTATAGGAAGCAGGGAGGTTGTAAGGTGGGTAGGGAAATGGGAAAAAATGAGAAGTTGTGTCATGTACTGGTACAAATTCTCAATGTTGAGTATGATCACGATGTTTATATAAAATGTACCAATAAAGAACTCAATTTTTTAAAAAAAGAATATTAACCTAAGACCTTCTTCTTTAAGCCCAGTTAACTTCCTTACTGGAATCCTTTTCTGACACAGGTGAATATGTGGACAAATCATTTGATGTAAGATTCCTGTTTGGCAAGATAAATGACTCCAGTTTTCCTAATATTCTTTTATAACCTGCATCTGGGCAGAGTCAGGCTCTGGTATTGTGACAGCATCTGTCTTAGTGCCTTGGAAAGCTAGACTGACTCTACAAAATTATTGCCAAGACCTGCAAGACCTGACTGACATTCATGTCTGAGACCCCAGCTCCTTCCCTAGTACCATGTCAATTTTTTCTTGCTCTAATTTAAATATAAGCTAAACTGCCCTGGGTTTTAGAATTCTTATATTAAATGGTTTCTAGAGCTTTTGTAATTGCAACCTACCACATATCAAGTGTAGTGCCCCAAACTATAAATGATACTCAAACTTTGGTCTGTTTGGTAGAAAATATAGTGACAATATGATACTCTTCTTTGGGTCACTAGATTACTGTGAATCTACCCAAGATCCTATAAGTTTAATCTATTGGCAACTAATTCAAACATTAGGCTTTCCTGCTCTATACCGTGCAGGAAAAGTTTATCATATCTCAAAAAAAAAAAAAAAATCTGTATTTATCCCTGTGATTTTTTTTTAAAAAACTGTTTATATTCATTAAACTTCTCTTAGACTTTTAGTTCATCATTTTAGCACCCTGAAAGTTTTAGTTCTGGCTTTGGCAATATTACATAATTTTTCCTGCCACAATTATTTGCGGAGAAGCAGGTTTCTAGTGACAGATTTATAGAAAGTTAAAGACTTTCCCCAAAATATACATACTCAAGAGTTTATTTAAATAGAAATATCTCTCTTCTCAGGCAGAACTTTCACTCTGAATAGATGAAAAGAAATGTGAAAACAGAAAAGCCCTCAATATGGCCAGAAACAATCTGGGCCTGTTAGAACTCCTCAGCTAAAACAATCATTACTAGGTCTAGGTTTTACAGCAAAATGGTATTGAGCCCAGGGCACTCTGCTGCTGAGCTGCCTCAGCTTCTCTAAGTGCTGGGATTCCAGGTGTGTGCCATCACTCTCAACTGAAGAGTGAGCTTTTAAAACTATAATTAACAGTATTAGTGTTAATACTTTGATGCTCAAAACTGGTTCATTTAATCTAACCATTTAATTTTATTTATTATCATTGTTGATATCTTTGAGACAAGGTCTCTCTATATAGCTCTACCTGGCCTTAAACTAACTATGTAGCTCACAATGGCCTTAACTTTGTGGCCATCATCCTGCCTCAGCCTGTCAAGTACTAGGATTACAGTGGGCACCACCACACCAACATAATCTCACCTTTTACACCAAGGAGGACATTATGGAGAAAGTGAAAAGGTAAATTTATAGAAAGATAATAAATTTTATAAAAGATAATTTACAGAAAGAAAAAAAAATACTTCATAAAGGTTTAATATCCAGAATGCAATGAACTCACTCAATAAAAAGATATCCTATTAAAAACACAAAACCCAAGAAACAAAAAAACAACAGGTAGAGGACCTTTAAGGGATTTCTCCAAAGATGATACACAAATATCCAATAAGCAATGAAAAATGTTCAATATCATCAGTCATTAAAGAATGGCAAATCAGGGCCAGGGATTTAGTTCAAGTGGTACTGTGCCTACCTAGGAAGCACAAAGGCTCGAATTTGATCCCTGGTAAAGTGAAAAGAAGAAGAAGAAGAAGAATTGAAGAAGAAGAAGAGGAAGAATTGAAGAAGAAGAAGAGGAAGAGGAGGAGGAATAAGAGGAAGAGGAAGAAGAAAGAATAATAATAAGAATAATGATAATGGCAAATCAAATCTATAATGAGCACCTCATACCTACTAGCAAGGACAGAATAAAAGAAAAAAATAAAACAACAAAACAGATGTTAGGACTGTACAAACTGGAACCCTGATATACAGCTGACAGAATGTAAAATGGTATAACTGTTATGGAAAATAATTTGGTATTGTGACAGAATTACCAACAATTCTACTGCCAGGTAGAATGGAAGAGAAGGATTCAAATAGATACATATGAGCCAATGTTTACTGCAGCATTCTTCATAATAACAAAAAAAATGGATACTACACATCAATCCATGAATTAACAAATGCACAAAAATGTGGTAAGACACATAATGGAATATTAGTCAGGGAAAGAATGAAATACTGGGCTGGGGATTTAGCTCAGTGGTTCCAGCATCCGCCTGGCAACCACAAGGTCCTGAGTTTGATCACTGGGAGTCACATAACACAATGCCAGCACGAGGTGACTCATGCCTGTAATCCCAGCACTCAGGAGGCAGAGGCAGAAGGATTGCCGTGAGTTTGAGGCTGGCCTGGGCTACACAGTGAGCTTGGGGCCAGCCTGAACTACAAAGTGAGACCCTGTTTCAAAGAAAATAAAAGAATGAAGTACTGATATATGCTACAACATGAAGAAACTTTGAAAATACCATATTTGATGAAACAGGCTAGTCATAAATGGACAAACACAGAAACATCTGTCTAACAACTGGCCAATGCATGGTGGGCTCATATCAGGTTTAGAGAAAGTGGAACAGGTCTATGGGGTCTATTGTCATGATGACAAGTAGGAGAGATGACAAGGACAGGCCCAGAAAAACAACCAGAAGCTGGGTGTGGTGATGAATACTTAAAATCCCAGCGTTCTGGAAGGGTGAGGCAGGAGAATATTGCAAATTCAAGCCCAGCCTGGACAACTTAAATCTTGTCTCAAAATTTTAAAATTGTATAAGGATTGGAAACGTAGCTCAGTATGAAGGCCCTGGGTTCAATGCCCAGTACCAATAAAAACCAACCAAACAAACAAACCAAAAGAAAAATCCAGAAAAAAAATCTCATCCTGGCCAGCATCCACCAGGAAAGTAAAAAATCAAGCAGCCCATGCAGAATGGAGGAAGATCACCTCTTGGGAGGAGATGATGGTTACCAGCCTGCAGGAAATAAAAGGCAAGGGACAAGGGCTCACTGGCTTCCCCTAATTTTTAAAAATTTTAATTACTTTTAATTTTCTTATATTTAATTTTTTGGTTTCTTTTTCTGCCCTGGGTACTGGAAATCAAACTAAGGACCTTGTGCTTGCCCAGGCAGGTGTGGTACCACTGAGCTAAATCTTCAGCCCTTCCCCTAATTTTTGATGAGCCAGGCCCAGTAAACAGACCAGTGATAATATGGCTGGATATGGAGATGATACAGAAATGTTTATGGAGAAGAAGAGACAAATGAGAAGAAAACTTAATGAGCTTCAGTTGAGAGATTGTGTATTTTTATGAAGAAGCTCTGAATGCAATGACCATCATAATGAGTTTGGCTTTATCCCTTGACTCCTGCCATTTTCATGAGATTAATATTAGTTCCCACTATTTTCTGTTTCACTGCATTTTCCCAACATGCCTTTACTGATTTTTTGCTGTGAACTTTACGTTATTTCCTTGTGTCCAAAGGATCTCTACTTCAGACTGCCTTTGGTTTCCTTTAAATTTCCGTCAACAAGTTTCACCAGTTTGCACAGGAAAATGTGTAATTAATAAAACAATTAAAAAAGCAAAGAAAACACAAAAATGGCAATTACTACATGATTCCACTTAATTGAAAACAAATAAAATTCACAGAGACAGCAAGTAGATTAAAGATTTTGAGGAGAAGAGAGCTAGAGTAAATGTTTGACATTTTCTGGTAAGGGAAAAATATTTTGGAAATAAATGAGTGGGATGACTGCAAAACTGTGAAGTAATACTATAGATTTGTACATTTAAAAATGGCTGAAATGGCATACAACTTTTTAAAAAGGTATTTTAAAATCAACAAGCTGATTTTTAAAATAAAGTAAATGATACACATCAATAATCCTGGGGAAAAACATATTTTAAAAGACATACATACTTGTTTCAAAGCTGAGAGTTTAGGTGCATGTTGAATATCATGAAGGGAAGAATTCTGAACTGCCAGTTTCTCAATGATGTTCTTGAACTCTGGATGTTGAGGTGTTAAGACTAACGCTGGGTGGTTGCAGAGTTTGCGTAAGTATTGTAATGCCTTTAAGAGGGAGACAAAAGTATACACAAGTCCGTTTCATATTCCACTAATATCTGTATTTCCATCTGTCTAGAATTCCCTGTTCAACGTTGGCAAATTCTTGTTTCTTCAAGAACCAGTTTAAGTGTTTCAACTGTGATTCTTACAGTTTATATTTTGGCTGTTCTTTGTTTCTTTTCAGACAGGGTCTTGAACTCACTATGTAGTACAGTGCTAGGATTATAGGTGCACACCACCATGCCTAGTTTCTTTATTTTTTTAGGTTCTTTTGAGACAGGGTCTCGCTTTGTGGTTCAGGCTGGCCCTGAGCTCAGCCTCAAACTCCTATCACAGCAATCCTCCTGCCTCTGCCTCCCGAGTGCTGGGATTACAGGCGTGAGCCACCACGCCCGGCACTGTGGTATGTGGTACTGATTGCTACTGGGGTGAGTCTCCACGCCCAGTATTATATGTGGTTACTGGGAATCCAACCTGGGCCCTTGCGCTTGCAAGACAGGCACCAGAACCACTCATTGAGCTATATCCCCGGCTCCAACCATACCTAGTTTCTGAGGCCATTTATAAATTAAAATGTGTCTATCTCATCCTCTAGACAATGAGCTTCTCAATAACAAAAAGTGTCTTATTCATCAGTTTCTTTAATATAGTTTCCCACAGGAAACTGATAATACAGAGAAGGCACTATTTCCTTAAAAAGAATTTCTCAAATTTCAGTGTGTGC
>PVIR01013489.1:28311-42339 GCA_004026965.1 Petromus typicus
GTGTGGAGACCCACACCCAGCAGCAGCCAGTACCACATACCACAGTGCCGGGCGTGGTGGCTCACGCCTGTAATCCCAGCACTCGGGAGGCAGAGGCAGGAGGATTGTGATGTGAGTTTGAGGCTGAGCTCAGGGCCAGCCTGAACCACAAAGCGAGACCCTGTCTCCAAAAACCTAAAAAAAAAAAAAAAAAAAAAAATTTCAGTGTGTGCAAGCTTCCTAAAGACCTGCAAATATCTCACTAGTTTAATTACACAGTAGTGTATTCTAATTTAATAGGTTTAGGGGGAGAGATGAATAGGGTATTATTTCAAGTTATAGTGCCTGAGAAACCCATTACATCGAGTCTCCTCTGCTTCAACCATATCCCTTTTCTTGTGCCACTTACTTGGCCTATGAGTTTGGTCTCACCCTTGGCACTGAGTTTTCTATAAGTAAGTTTTAGCTATAATTATAAAGCTCAATAAACTAGCAAAGGGCCGGGGATTTAGCTCAGTGGTTCCAGCACCTGCCTTGCAAGTGCAAGGTCCCTGTTTTGATCCCCAGTAACCACATACAACAGTGCCAGGCCTGGTGGCTCACGTATACAATCCCAGCACTCGGGAGGCAGAGGCAGGAGGATTGCTGTGAGCTCAAGGCTGGCGTGGGCTGCATAGTAAGTTCAGGAACAGTCTAAACTAACAACAACAAAAAAAAACCCACAACCTCCCCCACACACAAACACATTACATTTTGTATAAGTAATATTTAAAAGCTTCTAATTAGTAGTTAGTAATAAGTTAACATTAACTAGGCACTATGAGCTATTTTCAGGGTTTCATATTAAAAATTGCTCCAGTAAAGAATACTCCTTAAAATTTAAAATATATACTAAATTTATACCTGAAATACATGACCTGTAGCTTTAAGTTTTGGTTTTTCAGTTTCTTCAGAAAGTGCAACCGAAGAGACTGTTTCTTCAACATCACACTTGGCACGTGACTTAGCAAAATCTTCATACAGCTGAATCTGTAAAATCATGTCATAAAAACTGTTAAATGCATTTTTCAGTTGTTCAAAACACAGCCAGGGGGCAGAGATTTAGCTCAGTAGTTCCGGCACCCAAGGGCAAGGACCCTGGTTCATCCTGGTAACCACATACAATACTGGGCGTGGAGATTCACACCCAGCAGCAATCAGTACCACATCCCACAGTGCCGGGTGTGGTGGCTCACACCTGTAATCCCAGCACGCGGGAGGCACAGGCAGGATTGCTGTGATGTGAGTTGGAGGCTGAGCTCAGGGCCAGCCTGAACTATAAAGTGAGACCCTGTCTCAAAAACAAAAAACACCACAGCCAACACAGACCAGAATATTAATTCTCTACTCATAAGCTGGTAAATTCCTTTAAAATTACATTCACATGGAGTTTGGCTGATGAAGTATTAAAAGTACTAGTCAAATAGTTCTAGATTCCATTTTCCCATTGGTCAGGAAAACAAATACTAATAAAAGAAAACTTTTTTAAGTAAATGAGAAAAATCTCCCTTAAATGAAGTCAGTATATCAAAGAGAACAAATTTTAAAAGAATGTTGTTGTTAATGTCAAAAGAGTAGTCTAGAACTAAAGAAGAGAAATCAGGGTATAAAAATCTGTGGATAGTAAAGCAAGCTAAAATATCACATCCTTCTGGTGTGTCCTTCCTCAGAATTACTTGTGTTTTATGCCCTTAGCATCACCACTATTATATTGTCACAGATACCTTTCTTAGGGCATCTTTCCTTTATTATGTCTAAAATGTATGTATACAAAAAGGTCTTTAACTCATTACTTCTAAAATATTCAATCATTATTAATCCAAGTTTTGCAAATGAAGGAATGAGGGGCCAGAGAAATGAGGTATAAAGCACACAGCTCTACACTACCAGACTAGTATCCTGCCCTTGAACCCCAAAATGACCTGATCAGTACTGAGAAACAGGTTAACTATACACTGAATGGGAAAAAAGCTGTTTCTAGATATGTTTATATACTGTCTTTCATTCACTTGACTGCAGTAAATCAGCTCCAAATACTGAAATAGATTGATCCTAATCTAGAGCATAAACATTCAAACAGAAAATTCTGACTGAGGGTCTATATCAAAGACAAGGGACAATTTCCATTAGAAAAGTGTTGGGAAAGTCTCACAATAGTCTCTATGTACAAAATCAGAACTTGGCAAAGGCAAAATATGGAACATTTATAAAAAATGTTTAACGCTTCAAAAGAGGATGAGGCCCCAGGTTTGAGACTCAGGCCTGTTTACTTTATCTCTATGACTATAAATGAGTTACTTATATGCTTTCCTTTTCTTATTTGCAAGAATGGAGATTAACAATAATGCTGCTGTGAAGTTGACATAACATTCATAAATGGATTTCTGGCTGTTTGTGGTCCTAAAGCATCAGATGAAAAATTTGAGAAACAATTCATACATTTTAAATTATGTGCCAAAAGGAGCATGTTGAAATTTTCTATCTTTCCTGCTAGGGATTTGAATTATTATACTGTTAAGTACATCTATGATGTATATGGTTCTTGTCCATTAGTCTTTTACTTCTTTCTCTAATATTATGGTATCCTAGTGCTGTATTCAAGGAACACTTTATTTTATTCAGTAATGGCCCCAAAGTATAAACAGCAATTTGGATACGCCAAAGAGAAGCCACAGAATGCTTTATAAAAGTAAAAAGGTGAAAGCTCTTAATACGCATATGTGGAAATTGCTAAATCTATGGTAAGAATAAAACCTAGTATACATAGGATTCAGTACTCATCATGGTTTTAGGCATCCACTAGAGGTCTTGGAATGTATGTATCCTCCATGGATTAAAGAGAAGACTCCTGCACTTCCTTTTCAGTCTAACCCTGCAACCTTTTTCATTAACTAGACATAAAAGAGAGCAACTATGATACTGGATTTTGTCTTGATGCTATATTCAAGAGGGATATATCTAAAATCACATCCACATTTCTATACACATTCTTTAGGCCTTATTTACATCAGCTTGAAACAAAATATTCCTTTGTCTTTCTGTTTTCGGTGGCTTTTTGAGACAATCTCACTTTGTAGCCTAGGCTGGCCTTGAACTCCCAGCTATCTTCTTGCCTATCTCTTAGTGCTGGGATTACAGGTATGGGCCACAATGCCTGGCTTAAAAAAAAAAATATTCTGAAAGACTAAGAAAGTAAAAGCTAAATTAAATTGATAATGCCAAAGGTTAATAAGATCCTCTATTAAATACTTTTGTGGCTTCTATAACCATTCTGCTAAGAAACATATCACCAACAATAATCACAAGATCTCTAACCTGGAGAGGACTTAGAGTACAATAATAGTCCTGAATAATTTTAGGTGGAAGATCCTGTAGAACATCTTCTTTCATTCTTCTCAAAAGAAATGGCAGGACTTGGCGGTGCAGTGCATCCATTGCAAGAACACCTAGTAATAATAAGAAAAAATGGTTCAAAAAGATAGGATTGTTGAGACAGGGTCTTGCTATGTAGTTCAGGCTGGCCTTGAACTCACTATGTGGAGCTCAGACTGGCCTAGAATTGTGGTGATGCTTCTGCTTCAGCCTTTCAGTACTTGGGATTACAGGCATAAGCCACCACCCCCAGAAGCTAGGATTAAATTATATTCACTAACACAGGGTTTATATGTCATACCTGCTTCTTGTTCTCGACTGGAACTTCGAGCATCCCTACTTGCTAATATAGGTTTACTATATCGAGCAGCAAACTGGCGTTCAGTACCCAAAAATCCTGGCATGAGGAAATCAAATAAAGACCACAGCTCCAAAACGTTGTTCTGAATATAAAAATGAGGAACATGAGTTATCTTTTGTACTGGGATTATTTCCATATACTTAAAAGTGGGATACTGATGAAAGCTCATTATGATGCAATAGATCAGAGATTATTACCATCTTCTTAAGTATGTGTTTTAATGTGTAAAATTTACATCTCTGGAGAAAATATTCTATTTGAGGGGAATCCTCTAATTTCCACCATAATAAGAGTTGGTCCATAGCGTTTATACCCTACTATTAGCATCTGTAAAGTATACTACATAGAAAAGCAGAAAGATAAATAGGCTTGACTCTTAATTTATCCTTAACCTCAAGCTAATAGCAAGATTTAAGGAAATCTTCCCAAAGATCAAATCTTCAACAAAGAAAACCTATAAAAATGTGATTATGGTGGTATACTGGTTCATGTACTTAATTCTTTCCACAATTTATTTAACTTTTCTGGTTGCAACCAAATCTCAAGCATATATGTACTACTGTATATACTTCCGGATTTATAGGAAGAAGTTCATGACAGAGGTACCACTGTTTATATCCACCCAGCTTTATAATTTTTATTACTATATGTTTGTAATACATAAACAAATACTTTTATTGTGGTCTACCCAACAGATGGATCATGAGACAAAGGCATAGGTTCTTTTCAATTCTGTGGAAATTTCATAGAGAAAAAAAGGCTATCATTTTGGATACTTTTCCAGAAGACTTGGATCATAATGTGTGCTTCCAAATTCCAGAAGCCTCCACCTT
Organism: Petromus typicus; assembly: GCA_004026965.1. NCBI lineage: Eukaryota > Metazoa > Chordata > Mammalia > Rodentia > Petromuridae > Petromus > Petromus typicus. The sequence goes on from PVIR01013489.1 coordinate 32,896, forward strand.
GTTCAGACTCTGGCTCACCATGCTAGGTGGTTCACCCATCTCAATATCCTTCTAATCCCATTTAGGTTCTACAGTATAGGAAATCACCTGAAAACTTCAGAATTGAACTGTTCAGGCGAGAAAGGGGGAAAGGAAGAGAGCCTTTAACCGGAACAACCAAAAAAACTTGCTTTAAGGTCTGGACTATGTAAAACAACCTGTTTTACATAATGCTGTTGTAAAGATTAACATTCATAAACGATTTCTGACTCTAGTAAACACTGGCTTACAGCAGTGTAATGCAAGCCAGGGATTTAGCTGCAGTCAGCCTTGCAAAACAAGATCCCTAGTTTGATACCCAGAAACCACAAACTATAATGCAGGGTGTGGTGACTCACACCCACCAGCAATCAGCACCACAAACCACAGTGCTGGGCGTGATGGCTCACGCCTGTAATCCCCTGAGCTGCATAGTGAATTCAGGGCCAGCCTGAACTACAATGCGAGACCTTGTCGCAAAAAAAATAAATAAATAGAACTACTGTAATGCTTCCCAATGACATATTGAAGCGAAGAGAATCTTTGTAATCCCAGTCTAAAGGTTCTTTTTTCCCTTTGTAAATGTACTTTAAAAATATTTTAAATTTAGAAAAGTTTGTAATTAAGTTTATTTCTTACAGTTACTAAAATATGTAGTGTTTGACTAATTCAAGAAAAAATGAATAAAAAGCCATTAAGTTGGAGTTGGGATGAAGCTCAGGCAACAGACTTTCAAAAGTATGAACACATCTTTATACCCACCCATCTCCTTCCATTTTAAAAATAAACTTCTATAATTGTTTCCATTCAATTATCCTGACTCAGGCATACACACTTCTACCATATGATTCACCTCTAAATCAGTTCTAGCTTTTTGGTACTAGATACTACAAAAAGAAAATGAAAGTGTGAAGTAGATTTCTATTTACATAGCCTAAAATTATGTTTAACAAGACCGTCTAAACCTGATTTACTTCGATATGGCTATAAAAGCAATATAATTACTGGAAAATTATTATCAACACTGTACAAATCTTTTCTTTAATTAACTGCCAGATGCTAAGCCTATTCTCCACTTGCAAAAGGAAATTTTTAAAGAGGAAGAAGAAGAACAATAATTACCTGGATTGGTGTTCCAGAAAGAATAATCCTATAATTAGCAGTCAGTTGTTTTACTGCTTTTGACAATTTTGTTTTTCCATTTTTGATCACATGGCCTTCATCAAGAATACAGTAGTTAAATTTAATATTTCTAAGGGAGAATAAATAGAAAAATTTAGTATCTTTTATTATGTCAGGAAGAATCTTGGAAGCAGTAACTTACTACTAAGTGTTTTAAAATTTGGAGTTTTGTTTTTGTTTTTGTCTTGTTCTGAGACAAGTTCTCATATGTAGTCCAGGCTAGCCTTGAACTCAATATGTAGCTCAGGATGGCCTCAAACTTGTGATCCTCCTGCCCTAAGATACCAAGTCCAGTGAAATACAGGTATATGTCAAAACACAGAGTGCGCATCTTCAAATTTGATAAAAAGTTTTTGTAAAGAAAAAATTTTAGTTCTTACCTAAAAAAATCTATGTCATTCCTCACAACATCATACGAAGCCACTATCAGATTATGCCTTTTTACTTGATGCTGTAACCTTTATTTAAAAAAAAAATCAGAAAATGAGGATTGTGCAAAGTTTTTAATACAATTTTAATGGTGAAACTACAGCTACTACAGTATAACATGTATTAATCTTGCCTTCTAAACCCTTCTTACCCTGCACACATGAGCAGACTACATAAAAGGACATTTATGATGTGGCTCTGTTAACCTACTCAATCTGACTAGAAAAGAAATGAGCACTTAACTCAAAACGTGAGAGGCATTTTACCTTTATTTGCTAATATCTCTTTCTTTCTTTCTTTTTTTTTAAGGTTTTTTGAGACAGGGTCTCGCTTTGTGGTTCAGGTTGGCCCTGAGCTCAGCCTCAAACTCACATCACAGCAATCCTGTTGCCTCTGCCTCCCAGCGCGGGGATTACCGGTGTGAGCCACCACGCCCAGCACTGTGGTATGTGGTACTGATTGCTGCTGGGGTGAGTCTCCATGCCCAGTATCGTTATGTGGTTACTGGGGATCAAACCCGGGCCCTTGCACTTGCAAGACAGGCACTGCTAATATCTCTTTCTGAAAATACTGGTCCTTTACAACTCCACACTGTCCTGGGGTATGTAAGGAAGGTTATCAGTCAGATAACGCCACAATCAACAAAGAGGTAAAGCACTAGAACCAGTATTATTAGTCACCTTCTTTTTTTTGGAGACAAGGTCTCATTATGTAGTTCAGGATGGGGCTTGAACTTTCTATGTAGCCAACCTGGCCCCAAACTCAGTGAACCTCCTGCTTCAGCCCCCTCAGTTCTAGCTGATTACAGTTGTGTGCCACCATACTCAGCCTGTTTACAGTATTTTATCACTGGCCAAAAGGCTGGGTTGAGAGGCATAACTTAAAACAAGGTCCACAAGTCATCTCTAGCATTTATATATGCTTGATGGGAAAGGGAAGATGTATTTAATCTATCTGCTAACCTATGAGACTGTGGGCTACCTGCCGATGGTCATCTTATCCAATTGCAGGCTCAAGTCCAAGAGAGATAGATATAACAAATTATGTGTGGTGAGGAGCAAATCAGTGCACTTTCACATACCTAAAGTAAGAGTTTACTTCTAAAATTCTCAAGTTAATGTAGTCGATCTCTTTGTTTACCCAGAGTTGAATTCCAATCTCTTGCAAATGCATGAATTCTAACAATCAGACATTACCATAAACTGCTCAGAGTGCAAGTTTTTGAGCTACTTGTGTTCAAATTCTTGGACAGGGACGATTAGAATTAATCTCATCATCTCCAAACTGGATAAATAATATACCCGAGGTATAGTATACTATGAGGCAGGCGCCAGAACTGCTGAGCTTAATGCCCGGCTCTTCCTGGGGACTGTGAGACCATACAATTTTACATAAATATAAAATGTTTAAAATAGTCCTCACCAGTAAGTGCTAATTTGAGTATAAAATTTAAAATGTCATTAAAATAATGTAATAATATTAGCCATTAATATTGCTTAATAATCAGAAGGGTAGCACCCTATGACTAGTCAACCTTTAAAAGATGAAATGAGGGCCGGGGATTTAGCTCAATGGTTCCAGTGTTTGTCTTGCAAGTGCAGGGGCTTGGGTTGGATCCTGGAAACCATATACAATACTGGGTGTGGAGATTCACACCCAGCAGCAATCAATACCACACACCACAGTTCCAGGCGTGGTGGCTCACGCCTGTAATTCCAGCACTCGGGAGGCAGAGGCAGGAGGATTGCTGTGATGTGAGTTTGTGGCTGAGCTCAGGGCCAGCCTGAACTACAAAGCGAGACTCTGTCTCAAAAAATACAAAAAAAAAAAAGATGAACTGAAACCAATGAGCTTCCCTTATGGTAGGAACATAAGAAATGTTCTGCTTACACAGCAGAGAGATAAAGCTACAAGAACTCTGCCATTGCCATGGCCATGGGTAATAGCTAGAGCAACCAATGAACAAAAAAGCATCTGTAGGAAAGAAAAAAATGAGGCAAAAGAGAACTTTTTTTAGACAGGGTTTCGTTTTGTAGAGGCCAGTTCAGACTGGCCCTGAACTCACTATGTAGCCCAGTCTAGCCTTGAACTTTGGCAATACTCCTGCCTCTGCCTCCTGAGTGCTGGGATTACAGGTGTGAGCCACCATGCCTAGCATTGTGGTATGTGGCACCAGGGATCAAATTTGGGACCATACATGCACTTGCAAGCAGACGCCGGAACCAATGCAAAAGAGAACTCTTAAAGAGAAGTGGGTAAAGAATGAAAACCTAACAGCAGGGAGATGCTACCTGTGATCACAAGGTTTGCCAAGGGAGCAGAATGGGCTCACTTCTTTATAGTTTTAAACTATAATGCTTAGAACCCAAGGCTTTGTACATTGGTGGCAAACCTATGGCACGCATGACACTACACTGACAGCTTACCATCACTAGCCTAGGGCATGCTAGTCAAGCACTGTATCACTGACCTTCATCTCTGGCACCAAAGTCCCTGAGGTTTTGTTTTTTTAAAGTTCTTTTTTTGAGGGGCCAGGGAGTTAGTTCAGTGGTTCCGGCGCCTGTCTTGCAAGCGCAAGGGCCCGGGTTCGATTCCCCGGTAACCACATACCATACTGGGCGTGGAGACTCACGCCCAGCAGCAACCAGTACCACATACCACAGTGCCGGGCGTGGTGGCTCATGCCTGTAATCCCAGCAATCGGGAGGCAGAGGCAGGAGGATTGCTGTGATGTGAGTTTGAGGCTGAACTCAGGGCCAGCCTGAACCACAAAGTGAAACCCTGTCTCAAAAAACCTAAAAAAAAAAAAAGTTTTTTTTTTTTTAGACAGGGTCTCACTTTGTAGTTTAGGCTGGTCCTGAATTCAGCAATCCTCCTGCCTCTGCCTCCCACCCAAGTGCTGGGATTACAGGCATGAGCCACTACACCTGGCATTGTGATATGTGATACTGATTGCTGGTGGGCATGAGTCACCACACCCAGCACTGTTGCTGTGGTTCCCAGGCATCTAACTCAGGACCTTGCCTTTGCAAGGCAGGCACCTACTGAGCTAAATCCCCAGCCCTGTCCCTGAGTTTTGTTAAGCTTTACTGATGATCCCTTCCCAAACAACAGTCAATTTCTTTATATAACCTGAGTAAGTTCCTATGTCTTATAACCAAAACAGCTAACTAAAATTCATTTTTAGCAAATTTTATTTTTCAAAACCATTTAAAAGTCTAAACATATGTTACTATTGTAGAGCCTTACCTTATTCTTTCAGTGGGAGGTCCAGTGTAATGCAATGGATTAAGATATTCTCTGGAGCAAAATTTACCTACTTCATCCACCCAATGACCTGTTAAAGTTGGTGGGCAAACCACCAAGGAAGGAAGTGGCATACATTCTGCCAATTTCGATTTTGCATATTCCTGGGCCCTTTACAAGAGTAAAACATAAATTAACAAACTTGTTGACATTTTTCAGAATCTAGATACCTTATTTAATAATAAGGTTTTAAATCACCTTTGACAATGATCTCCTGCTAGAATGCAGATGGACTGTAAAGTTTTTCCTAAACCCATATCGTCACATAAAATTCCATGAAGTTTATACTTATTGAGAAACGCTAACCAGTTCACACCATCCTGCAGGTTTAGGGAGAAGGAAAAAAAATAAATGTGAATGGATCATAAAATTTTATTGTAAAAAACACTTTTGTACAAATCAAAATTCTGTACGTAAGTGAAAGACATAAGTGGGTACAAAACATAAAATAGAACTTTATTGAATCAATTTTTAAAACTTTTTAGGTCCATTCAAAAAGAAAAGTGACTATTTCTATTTACAGAGTAAATACAAAACTTACCTGCTGATACTTTCTTAGTTCAGCATTGATTGGTACTGGGATTTTATAATTTTCTAACTTTTTTCCATCTAATAATTGCTCCAAAAAGTGTCGCTCTTTAGCTTTCAATTGGATTAATTCTTCTGACATGTTTGGAGGGTCTGGAATGCCTGCCTAAAATGATTTTTTAAAATATATTAAAAGAATTTACTCATAATTTTCTCACCCTCAGATATATCAAATAATTTAACATCTTAAAAACATAAGTAAAGAGAAAAGAGTAAAATAGCTTATTTTAAAAGATTTAAATAAGTTAAGAATTTGATGAATATTGAAAAGGCCTGAATTGGACTAAGAAAACACATCTGCATGAGGAATTGAAGGTGTAACTGAGTTTTAGAATGTATGCTAAGTATTATGAAATACTAAGAAAATATTCAAAGGAAAAAGGTGTATGGGGTAAGTAAAGATGGGAAAGGAAAAAATTTGATGGTAAAAAAAAGGAAACAAAATTTATGTTATAGGAGGTGGGGGTTTAGGGGGCAGGGAAATATAAAAAATGAGAATTAATTCATATAATGTACTGCTACAAATTCTCAATGTTGATTGTGATCATAACGTGTATATAAAATATATCAATAAAATCAATTTAAGAAGAAAAAGAAAAAAACAAACCTGTGTTGGGTTGGTTTTTATTTTAGGTTTTGTTTTTTTTTTGAGACAGGGTCTCGCTTTTGTAGTTCAGGCTGGCCCTGAGCTCAGCCTCAAACTCACATCATAGCAATCCTCCTGCCTCTGCGTCCCGAGTGCTGGGATTACAGGCATGAGCCATCACGTCCGGCACTGTGGTATGTGGTACTGGTTGCTGCTGGGGTGAGTCTCCATGCCCAGTATTTTTATGTGGTTACCAGGGATTGAACCCGGGCCCTGCGCTTGCAAGACAGGTGCCGGAACCACTGAGCTATACCCCCGCCCCACCCCTTTTTTTTTTTTTTTTTTTTTTGATACAGGGTCTCGCTTAGTAGTTCAGGCTGGTCCTGAGCTCACTATTTACCTAGGTGAGCCTTGGACTCACAGCAATCCTCCTGCCTCTGCCTCCTGTGTGCTGGAATTACAGGCATGAGCCACACACACAGCACTGTGATGTGTGGTGCTGACTGCTAGGATTACAAGTGTGAGCTACCATGCCCTGGACTGTGGTATGTGGTTACCAAGATCCAACTTGGGATTTTGCGCTTGTCAGGCAGATGCTAGAACCACTAAGCTAAATCCCTGGACAATCTGCAGGTTTGTTTTTTTTTTTTTTTTTTTGAGACAGGGACTCGCTTCGTAGTTCAGGCTGGCCCTGGGCTCAGCCTCAAGCTCACATCACAGGAATCCTCCTACCTCTGCCTCCCTAGTGCTGGGATTACAGGCGTAAGCCACCATGCCCGGCACTGTGGTGGCTGGTACTGGTTGCTGCTGGGTGTGAGTCTCCATGCCCAGTATGGTATGTGCTTACCAGCGATCGAACCCAAGTCCTTGTACGTGCAAGACAGGTGCTGGAACCACTGAGCTAAATCCCCGGCCCAATCTGCAGTATTTTTAAAAGCACAGACCAAGGCAAGTGTAGTGGCACTTGCCTATAATCCCAGCACTTGGGAGGCAGAGGTAGGAAGATAGAGTTTTAAACTAGCCTGGACAGCGTAGGAATACCCTACCTAAAAAAATAAAAAACACAAGAGCTGGGGATTTAACTTAGTGGCGTTACCACCTGCTTTACAAGTGTGGGTTGTCAATCTGATCCTCAGTATGGCCAAAAAAACCCCCAAAGAGTATCACAAACACAATTTAATTTTCCCACACCATCCATTATTAGATAAAGTAGTCAATGAAGCTATATTTTATTTCAAGTGAAATACTACTATGGGAATTCTCAATTTTAGTATTCAGACATTCTTTGGTTTAGATCTTAAAATGTAGTCTGAAAGGGTTTTGGGATCCTGAAGTACTCTTTTACCATTTCATAGAAATTTTAACATTTACTTATTATTTATTTTTGCAGCAGTGAGAAGCAAACTTAGGGACTCCAATATTACTTCATAGTAAAAAGGAAGGCATTATTGTTATTATTATTATTTACTTTGTTGAAAGTTTTGTGGGCAAAACTGCTTATGCCTCAGACAAGGAAATGGCATCAAAATGTATAATACAAAAATGACTAGGGCTGTGAATTTAGCTCAGTGGTTCTAATGTCTGCCTGGCTAGTGCAAGGTCCTGAGTTCGATTCCTTGGTGCTACATACCACAAATGCCAACTGTGGTGGTTCACGGCTGTAATCCCAACATGACAGAGGCAGAGGCAGGAGGATTGCTGTAAGTTCAAGGCCTGCCTGAACTACACAGTGAGCTCAGGGCCAGCCTGAAATACAGAGAGACCCTGTCTCAAAAAAGAGTGCCTGTATTGGCTTGTTCTGGCAAAGATCTTATGGCAGATATCACCACCATGTAGGAGAGAGGGATCTCATCCTGAGAAAGGAAGTCACTGAATGATTCAGGCTTGTCTTAAATTCTCTAAGTAGCCCAGGCTACCCTCAAACTCACAGCAGTCCTCTTCCCTCTGCCTCCCCAGTGCTGGGATTATAGGCGTGAGCCACCACACCCGGCACTGTAGTATGTGGTACTAGGGATGGAACTCCGGACTTGGCATTTGCCAGGCAGACCTGGAACCACTAAGCTAAATCCCCAGCCCTACTAGGCTGATTCTTCCAGCAACTTACTGTCTTGGAAATTCATGGACTCAAAAAAAAAAAGAAATTACCTTAATCCTTTCTAAGGTAGTAAGCCTGGTGATATTAAGGATATCCCACTACACACTACTTCTTTTTTTTTTTTAATTAAAAAATTCTTTTTGGTAGTACTTACTGGGGATTGAACCCAGGATCTTCATACCATATTACATCCCCATTCTGCCCATCAATCTATGTATTCATTCATTCATTCATTCATTCATTAAACTTTGAGACAAAGTTTCACTAAATTGCCCAGGAGAGTCTCAAAATTGAGGTCTTTCTGTCTCAGCCTTCAAAAATGCTGAGATTATAGGTGTGTACCATGTCACCACACTGGGAGCCATGCTCCTAAAACATGAACTCTTGGGGGTAGAAACCATGTGCAATCTACAGCAGACTCAAACATAAGATCTAAAACAAAAACTACTATAATAAAGCACAAGGAAACAGGTTGCTTTTGATCGATACTTTTAAGTATATAATCCCCCAACCCACAGGAAACAGAAGTAAACACAAATGAATGACACTGTTATCAAACCAAAAGGATTCTCCACAGCAAAAGAAGCAATCAATAGAATGAAGGGACAACTTGTGGACTGGGAAAATTATTTGTAAATCATATATATAAGGAGTTAATACTCAAAATATATAATAAACTTTAAAAAGTGAACAGAAAGAAAATAATCAGATTTTTAAATGGACAAAGGACCAGTGCAAACATTTATCAAAAGAAGATGCAAGGGCTGGGGATTTAGCTCAGTGGTTCCAGCGCCTGTCTTGCAAGCGCAAGGGCCTAGGTTCAAGGGCCTAGGTTCAATACCCGGTAACCACATACAATACTGGGCGTGGAGACTCACACCCAGCAGCAATCAGCAGCACATACCACAGTGCCGGGCGTGGTGGCTCATGCCTGTAATCCCAGCACTCGGGAGGCAGAGGCAGGAGGATTGCTCTGATGTGAGTTTGAGGCTGAGCTTAGGGCCAGCCTGAACTACAAAGTGAGACCCTGTCTCAAAAAACAGGGCCGGGGAGTTAGCTCAGTGGTTCCGGCGCCTGTCTCGCAAGCGCAAGGACCCGGGTTCGATTCCCCGGTAACCACATAACAATACTGGGTGTGGAGACCCACACCCAGCAGCAACCAGTACCACATACCACAGTGCCGGGCGTGGTGGCTCACGCTTGTAATCCCAGCACTCGGGAGGCAGAGGCAGGAGGATTG
>PVIR01013490.1:0-27658 GCA_004026965.1 Petromus typicus
GTGAGGCCTTATCACTATTACAGAAAGTGTTGCACAGTATTTTTAAAACCAAAAGTAAGTTTTACTGAGAAATATTTACCCTTTTATTCCGAGCAGACTAAGGCTTTTTAATATATCAGAGTACAAAACAATTCCTTGACAGAATTTTCAGAAAACCTTCAGAAGCTGCCACTTTTTCAGAATTTTTATGGTATTCAAGATACAACAATTATTTTAAAACCCAATTAAAATTACTCCTCCCTTACCAGTCACATATTAGTGTGATTCCCTTCATGTGTTTCTCCCAAAATATCACAATAGATTAACTACAGAAACAGGTTTGAATACAGGGGTTTTCAACTAATCCAGAAAAATAAATTTGGAAAAACTTCATGTCTCACTTCTTTCATTTCATTATTTTTTATTCATTTGATTTATTTAAAATTAATAAATGAAAATTATATACTTATAGTATACTGTGTGTGTATATATATATAAAATTATGTGTGTATATATATAGATACATATATATACATACATATACATGTGTGTGTATACATAGAGATACATATATAGACATATACACACACACACACACACACATATATATATATATACATATATATATATATATACACACACACACACACACACACATAATGTAGTATACTATAAGTATACATATGAAGAAAGTTTCTTGGAATATGAATTTTTGAATCTTCTGACCAAAAAGTAACAATCAGTATATGAAAAATCACATATACTTTTTATAGGGCTGTAATCCTATCTCTTGAGTGGAAAGAAATCCAAAGGCCAGTATTTGATATCATCCCTCTGCTTTTAAGATTTACTAGTTTTTTTTATTTACAACTTTCACTTGAAACATATATTTCTTATTTCAGGAAACTGAATGTTTACCCCAGGTTTTTATTTCCCCAAATATAACTGGTTTCTTCCCTAAGTCTACTTAGGAGAGGAGAGAAGATATTTTTTCCCCACACTTGAGAAGATAGTCTTCCCCAATATTTGTATTGTTCACTATACTGCCCAATGTGATAAAAACTAAGTTAGATTTAAATTCATGTAAGTGAAGCAATGTGAATTTTATGCACATATGAGTTCAGGGCCTATACCATCTACATTTGCTGAGAGTATTTCACATGCTTGGATTGGCCATGAGTAAATGATCACTGGCGACTTTATGTAAAAATTTTATATTTCCAAATAATAAAAGAAATGATGTTTGTCATTAGAGTTAAGCATTATATGTCAATTTGAGTTATGACAGGTCTCAATGAGTGTAAATCTAGTGATTTAAATGTGTCTATCAACAAAAACAATGGAAATAACAGATCATGACTTAGTACTGCAGTCTGCCCTCTGCCCTCTGCCCACAGACTGGGCTCAAGTTTTGATAAAGCACCTAATATTACAGCTATGACGTGTATTGTTTTCCTACAGACATGAAAGCATCCTTGGTTCAGGAGATAGGTGGCTAGAAAGAATATTTTTGTTATTGGAAAGAATTCAATACCTGGATCCTAGAGAATGTTTCAGATAGTCGGTCTGGAATCTAATCTCCACAGAAGGCAGATCTGCTAGTCAGTAAAGAAAGTAACATTTTGTCACTATTTTGAGATTCTTCTCTTATGGTTTTGAAAAATATTATCAACAGGAAAAAAACTGAGCAGACAATTGAAGAGTGCTTGACTGAAAGCCATTTGGTGTGCTTTTTCTCTGTGCTTCTGTCCCCCGTGTGCCTTCTATAACTCAGGAGAGTTAGGTATTGCAGCCAAGAAATCAAGTTATCTGTAATAAAAAGAGAAAACAGGTTTCAGAACTATTAAGAAATTTATCACAGATGAGATTAAAGCATTCATGTACACTTGATGAATTCCCTTTCCACCTTTCCCATAGCAATAATGAAATAAGCATTGAATAAAGAATCAGAAGAGTCAGACTCATGCCATGTGCTTACTAATTCTTAACTCTAAAGAGAGTTCTTCAAGAAAAAATTAAAGGATACTGATTACTAACAAAAGAAATGAAAATATAAAACTCTCCAAGACAAAGACATATTCATGATATGTCTTTGGGTGTGTAAATTATAATTCTAGTATCTTGGTTCAAAGATGTTAAAAATAATTATATGTACAATAATTTGTTCATACAGTGTGAAAATCTTTAGTGACTGCACAAACAAAGTAGGTTTCAAGAATCAAAGTGTGGAATTTTTGTATGTAATAAGAAGTTTTTATTTACTCAAAATAGTCAATTATAGCTCTATAGTTTGTTGTGTGGCATTATATTAACTACAAAACATGAAATAGACCCCCAGAAAGGTAAAAAGAAAACCATCACAGCATAACAATACATAAAATTGTGGACTTACAAAAGAAGATAGAAAAGGATGAAGTATAAATTTAAGTAAATAAGATGAAAGAATAAAAGATCTACAAAGTTGGAGATAAATCACAACAAAATTTCAGTAGAAAGAGTTTACCTATCAATAATTACTTTAAATGGGAATTAATTACATTCTATAATCAAAAGATGTAGACTAACTGAATTCAAGTATGTTAGGCAAACAAGAATTTTATATAACCCTTAAAGATATATATACTGAAACACCTAAAAGTGAAATTACTAGAAAAAACAGAGTAACTAGAATCAGTCAGTAGATGAATCAATTTAAAAATTTATAATAATAAATATATAGAATAATATATTTTGTAGTTCTTAAAAATGTACAAATGGATGGGGAGTTAGCTCAGTGGTTCCAGCACCTGTCTTGCAAGCACAAGGACCTGGGTTCGATCCCTGATATCCACATACCATACTGGGCATGGAGACTCACACCTAGCAGCAAACAGTACCACATACCACAGTGCCGGGTGTGGTGGCTCACACCTGTAATCCCAGCACTCGGGAGGCAGAGGTAGGAGGATTGCTGTGATGTGAGTTTGAGGCTGAGCTCAGGGCCAGCCTGAACCACAAAGCAAGACCCTGTCTCAAAAAATCTGAAAAAAAAAAAAATGTGCAAATGGAAATTTTTCCTATTCTGTTGGTTGCCTTTTCTCTTTAGTAATTCATTTCTTTGCTGTGAATGAGCCTTTTAATTTGATATATTCCAGTTTTCTGATTCCGACTGTTATTTGTTTAATCAGAGCTTTTTTAAAAAAAATTTTCTTATACCTTTGATTTCAAGTGCTTGCATTCAAGCTGGTTCATCATGTCTGTTTTAATGTTCAGATTTCTAATATATTTTTATTTTAGTTGAATACATGATGAAACATAAGGGCCCTGTTTTAATCTTTTGCGAACAGATTTCCAAAGACCCAGGACCATTGGTTGAATAGACTATCTTTCCTCCAACATATGCTTTGGCCTCTTTGTCAAAGATCAGATAACTGAATGTATGTGGGGTCCTTCCATATCTTCTCTTCTGTTTGTTCACCTATACTTCTGTCTTATGCCAGGATCACACCATTGTTATCCCTGTTACTCCAAAGGATAGCTGTAGTCATGTCTTGTGATTACTTCTCCTATACTCTTGTTTCCCAAAATTACTTTCAGGGACTCTACATCTCTTTTCCTTGCACATGTATTTTAGGATTGTTCTCTCCAGATCTATGATACATGCTATGGATATTTTGATTGAGATTGCACTGAATCTTGTAGCAGTTTTGAGCGTATGGCCATTTTGACAATACTGGTTCCACCTATCCAGGAACAGAGGGCATCTTTTATTAGAGGGAGGACAAATACCTAGAATTTATAAAGAATTTTTTAAAGCCTAAAATAAAGACATAATCAAGAAATGGACAAGTGTAATGAACAGAAATTTCTCAGAAAAAGTATAAATGACCAACATATATATGAAAAAATGTTCAACATCTCTAGCCATTTGAGAAATGCAAATTAAAAGAATGCTAAGATTTCATTTTATAGCAGAAAATATGAGTATCATCCAGAAAAATAACATTAGCATAGTTGTAATGAGAAAGGAATTTTCCTACACTGGTCAGAATGTAAACTAGTACAACCAATGCAGAAATCAGTATGGAGATTTCTCAAATAATTGAAGTTAGGAATTTCACATGGCCCAGCTGTTCATATTCTAAATGTCTTCTTCAAAGAGCTAAATTGTCACACTACAGCACTGCACACATACCCATGTTTATTATAGCCAAATCCTAGAACCAAACTGTATACTTATCAGCGATGAATGGATTCAAAAGATCATATCTACACACAACAGACTACTTCTTGGCAACAAAGAAGGATAAATTTGAGACATTGATAGGAAAGTAGATACATCTGGAAAACATAATGTTGAGTGAGATAAGCCAGACACTCAAGTTTAAATACTGTGTGGAATCTCTCATTTGAGTTGAGTAGAAACAAGCAATATACTATAAGATGGACAGTTGAAATCGAATTCTGGCTTGGCTGATTACTTGATCTCTTGGAAACTTGGGTCATTCTATCTAAATCACAAGAGGATAGATCTGTTTTAAATGGAAAAGAGTTGAGAAAACAAAGAGGAAAAGGAAAGGGTAAGTAAGTAGAACTGATATGCCATGTACAAGAACCTAATAACGTCACTAAATATAAACATCACATGTCACAAACATGAACTAAGAATAGCAACAAGGATGAAAACAAGGGAAAAAGGGTTCAAAGGCTAAGGAATGAGGAAGTGGGAAGAGAAAAGAAATTTAAAAATGAAAAGAGCTGTAGCATGCACGTGTACTCATTTCCCGAGATGACTGAAAACTTCATGTACTACAGACATATGCTAATAAAAACATGTAAATGCTCCTACCTGCAACAATATGGATAGGCCTATAGGTCATTAAGATATGAGAAATAAGCTAGACACAGAAAGACAAATATTGCATGATCTTCCATAGATAGAAAATACAAAAAAAAAAAAATCCAACTTAGAAATGGTAAAATCACATCACTGTTACAAGCAGCAGTGGGTAATAGGCAAGATTCAAGAAATGGTACAAAACTTTCAATTTCAAGACAAAAAATATCTGGAGGACTAATATGCAGTGTTTATGAATTACAGAATAGTTAATTCACCTCACTGTGGAAATCATTTCACAATATGTACATATCAAAGTATCATTTTGTATAACATGAATATATATATAATTGTCTATTTGTTGATTGTACCCCAAAAAGTTGAAACAAAATACAAAAAAAGTTTTTGGAGACAGTATATTTCAAAGGTGCTCTGAATTTTCTCCACTCTAGTTTGCTTGCTCTTGCCCCTACGCTGGGCTCTTCTATATATAAACAAAGTGAAAGAGCTATCATGTTTATAGGGGTTAAATATGTCTTTCATACCATGATCTTTGCTAGTTGTTCACTTGTAGCTACAAAAGGAATGAATGTTAAGGAGCACAAGCAATTTTTAGTCTCAGGAATAAACATATCTAATTCCCTAGGCTCCCTGAATATAGTAATGTTAGATAAAATATGGGAGATGCCATTGCAATGATTTAAGAAGTTTTCTCTTTTTGTTTAAATGCCACTCCCATAGAACTCACAGCACATAGATCACCACCTACAATAGGATATAATAGGATTTAATGGGTACTTATTGAATAAATGGAGTTTAGCCTTCCTGGTGACAAGTTCCTGCCACTCCAGACATATCTAAGAACAAAGGAAAGAATGTGGTTGATAAAAACACATATATTTTAGATCAACAATTTTGAATGTGATACTAGGAAATGAATGGAAAAATCGATGCTTGTGTTTTCTTTTGTTGCTATCTGTGTAGGTGCATGGTGGTACAGAGAGTGGACATTGGCAAGAAATAAGGAGAAATCAAGTCTTACAGCTAAAAAGACCAAAAACTCATTGAGGGTCAAAACTCAGGGAATTCCCAATGAGGCTGAAAAGTATAAACCCACCCAATATTAATACTGGTAATAGACGAAAGATAGGAGATTGTTTTTGAGACAAAGCAAATATTCTTATGAAAATGCTTATAAATAAAGAACTCCCAGGGACCAAAGATCTGGTGAGGAACATAGATGGAATACTAAAAGAAAGAGTTTTTAGAACATTTTAAATACCTTCTACTTTCTACATAAGTTCTCCAATATGAAATATAAAATACAAACATGAAATAGAAAGCAGTAAAAAGTTAATCTATTTTTTTCTATTTTCTTTCAGACTGGGCTGACCTATTTAGTAAGCAGTGTGCTTTTTATTTATTTATTTATTTATTTTTAGGTTTTT
Source organism: Petromus typicus (assembly GCA_004026965.1). Classification (NCBI taxonomy): domain Eukaryota; kingdom Metazoa; phylum Chordata; class Mammalia; order Rodentia; family Petromuridae; genus Petromus; species Petromus typicus. The sequence continues at coordinate 6,244 of PVIR01013490.1, forward strand.
TTGAGACAGGGTCTCGCTTTGTGGTTCAGGCTGGCCCTGAGCTCAGCCTCAAACTCACATCACAATCCTCCTGCCTCTGCCTCCCGAGTGCTGGGATTACAGGTGTGAGCCACAACACCCGGCACTGTGGTATGTGGTACTGGTTGCTGCTGGGTGTGGGTCTCCACACCCAGTATTGTTATGTGGTTACCGGGGAATCGAACTCGGGTCCTTGCGCTTGCAAGACAGGCACCGGAACCACTGAGCTAACTTCCCGGCCCAGCAGTGTGCTTTTTGAAATTGAATCTTGGCTCAGCTGACTACTTGACCTCTTGGAAACTTGGGTCTTTCTATCTAAATCACAAATAACTCTGTTACTTAAGTTTGACGTTTTGCAGTTTCTCAAACCTGCAATTTCAGTTATTTGTGGTTAACTGTAGTTCAAAAATATTAAGTGGAAGATTCCAAAAATAAACAATTTAGAAGTCTCTGAGTACTGTGATAAAACCTTGTATTATCCTGCTGAGCCTTGCCAGGAACACAGGACATCCTATTGCTCAGTGTATAGATGCTGAGTGTGTGTCCACCAGCACTCATTGAGCAGAAGTCTCTTCTAGCAGCTCAGCTGCTACATTAATGTAGTGCTTTTGTTCAAGAAACCTTTACAGAGGAGCCTAATTATTATGTCAGAATGGTTCTGTCAGTTAACTTACTCCCTCTCATTCTCAGGCATTGTATCATCTCATGCTATCACATAAGGAAGGATAAGTATCATAAACACAGTGTTTTTGGGAAAATGAAAATATGCTCATAAAACTTTTATTGCAACTATCCATCCATTATTGTGGGTTTTAGAAATTGTTTCATTTAGAATTTAAATTTTTCATATATATGTGTGTATACATGAACAATAGTATATATTAAAATCAGTATTGAGGTTGTACAGATCCACAGAAGTCTCAGGATATTTACTCTTCCAATTAGGGGCACCACTCTGATGAGATTTGTTGGGATGGTTCAATATGTGATGAATGGTGGCTTGGCATACAGTCTTTTGTTTCCTCCTCTTTCTCCTTCCTCTTTCTCCCTTTCTCCCTAATTGTTGAGGAAAGAAAATTTCTTCGTGCTAAAGGAAACAAACACTGTATGAGTACTCTGAGAAATGTAATTATAATTTTTGTCAAGATTCCCAATATTACCTTGAGTTTTTTTGATAGGTATAGAAAAGCAATACATGGTGCAACCTTTCCAACATTTGGGGAAGAGGAGGAGTCAAGATTTATGCATAAAATGCAAAAGCCCCATAGGGATATGATAAAATACCAAACTAAAAATAGGTATCTATCATGTATTACAAAGCATGACTAGTTAGGAGAGAGAATAGTTGATTCTACTTATGAATTGCAGTTATGAGTACTAGAATTACTAGGTTATGCAATATTCTTGAGAAACCTGCTGCTTGTGCAAAAAAAAATTGGGGGGGTAATTTTCATATGACTCATTTTTACCATCTCTATGCTAATCTGTGGTCTCATCTTTCAATTGTACTTACAAACAAATAAGATAAAGTGTTTTGTAAGTATATATTAGAACTTGAAAAGGATATATTCATTTCCAAACATTAAAAAAAATTTTTTGAGTTTTTATTAAGGTAAATTTGCTTTTTAAATGTCTTGATTGTTAATTGCATTTGCAATTTGTGATGACATTAACAAGATTACCACAAAATCAAGACATTCCAGGTGAAATGGAAAAACCTTTCTTTTTACACTTATTCTTAGAGTATCACTTCTGATGCCCAAGGTGTGGGTCCTCTTTCCCTGACATTAACTAAGTCAGTTCTCAGCAGGCACTGACCAGATGGCCTAGAATTTAGACCAACATGACACTCTGTCTCTGAGTCTGGATAAGTGTCAGATCTCAGAGTTAAGGGTCCTTTCTCTATGACTGTCTCAATTCAGGTAACAAGTACAAGTCTTGGTTACCATCTATGTTTCTAGCTGTAAACTGGATCTTCTCCTGATTCTGTTCTCCCTTTTGCTAATTTCCTAGAATGGCTCCCAGAGCTGAGAAAAACAGTTTACATACAACATTATCAGTTTCTCACAGAGGAAAATCACACAGGGACAGCCATGTGAATAGCACAGTGCAAGACAGGTCTCCAGCCGGGAGCACATTCAACACCATCACATGTTTATCAACCCGGAAGGTGTCAAAACCTCTTTATTTATTATTTTTTATGGAGACTTTAATAATATCTAGGATCAGTGAAGTCACTGGCCATTATAACCAATTCAACCTCTAGTCAGTCACTAGGACTTCTGGGAGGTCTGACAGGCAGGAGGAGTAGGGAGGGACTATGGTTGGCTTCTCTGGAGACCAGAGCTCACTGTGTCCCAAGAGAAGAGAGCAGGGAACAAATATGTGTATTTTTTATCATGTGTTATCAGCAGAGAAGAGAGAAAAGAAAACACATCTTGGAGAGATAAGTCAAGTTAAACCTTCATTTCCTTCAAACTACCCATTATTGGCCAAAGCATGTCAGTTTAAGATTAAACTTTTACACCTTTGAAAATTGCTCCCAGGTTAAAAATGTAGTGGAAAACAGACAAAATATGGCTTTATATTTTATTGTTTTTCTATCTCTGCTGTAAAAGTACTTGAATATTTCATGAAACTTACTCCTCCAAAGATGCTTTCTAGGGAAAACTGCTGCCACAGGGAGGGAGATTATGATATGTGGATATCTGGATATCTGTAGAAGCATCTTTGTAGAGCTTGAGATCTCACAGAACATGCAGCTGGCTCACTGAGACCCTGTCTTCGGTAAGAATGAAGTTTGCATGCGGAGACATTTTTTGCCATCCTAGTTTGTTTGGGGAATATTTGGGGGGGGGAGTTGTCCCACACAGCTGAAAACATGGAAATAAATGCTGCTAAAATGAAAATATTTTAAAAGGAGAAGACAATATATACTCTCTCTATTCAGTTGAATAAAGGTATGTTCATGACCTTCATCTCTCACATAGGTACAAAATTGTTTTGGAACCTAAATATCATACTTTGAGTGTCATGTCTTCTGTTCATTGCAACAGGAGCCAGTATCTTTCATAACACTCAGGCAGTAGCCGTGCACATAATGCGAAAAAGGTCAGATGGTCAGAGCATGGAGTCAGCCGGTATTCTCCGCTTTAATTATCATTCAGATTGGTGGGATCACAACTCTGTTTTGTCATATGGATCTAAGTGTAAATCACAGAGGTGTCCACATGTTGTTAATATTCTAGTGGAAGATGATTGGCAACTATGTAGCATCTGGTTAGCTTTTAGAGAAGCTAGAAGCTATCTTCTCATTCAATGCGGTGACCTGGCTCATCACGGTTGTCAGGCACGTTGAAAGCTCTTTTACCTTCATAACAAATGCCAGATTCCAGGCTAGATTCATAAACATAGCCAAGTTGAATTCAAAAGTATGAATGTGCTATATTGGAAACATTATGTGCTACGTATTTCATTTTCCAAAGCTTCATATGGACAGTTTAAGTAATGAATTCCTGGGGCTCTGGTGTTAGGACAGTGGACTGAGGGCTGAAGAGCGGAGATAGACCTGACCCGAGTAAGTGCGAGGGGCCAGAGTACTACACAGGATGTTCCTGAACTGGTAAGAGAAAAAGCATTGTCATTCTAGAGGACTGTTTTAACTCCTGATTTTGTCAGTGTCGAGAAAAAATGGAACTGAATTTGTGAGGCATGAGTTGAGTCCTGCGCCTATCACAGTGACACATTCACTCCAGGTTTCTTGTCTTAGTGTTAACACATGAAAAGTGATCAGCGCAATTACCCTATTATTCACATGTACCAATTAGCTAGTGCCACACATAAAGCTCCAAATTTTTAAGCATTAAATTTGTGGGACTAAACTGAGAAGGTTGTATTACTCTGAAAATATAACTGGAAAAACTTCAAGAAGTACCTGTATTCTCTCTACAAATAACTATTTCTAAAGAAAAAAATCAGGTATTTGTAAATAAAATCCTTCTTTTACCACTTATTCCAGATATGGTATAGGATTTGAGGCTATAATCTAAACCAGAACTAAATTCTGCTTCTACAGTGTGTGTTAGAGGTGACTTTGAGGAAGTCATTTAAATGTATGTGCTGTGCCTCAGTCTCCACATCTATAAAATAGGGATATGTTTTGAAATCAATAATGATGAATGTAAAATATTTAGAATAACATCTTGCTTATAGAAATGACACTAAAATCCTAGATTTTAAAAAATGCTAGGTGTTAGTGTTGGTTACTATTTAGAAATTGAATGTGGGGGCCGAGGATTTAGCTCAGTGGTTCCGGCACCTGTCTTGCAAGCGCAAGGGCACTGGTTCAATCCCCGGTAACCACATACAATACTGGGTGTGGAGACTCACGCCCAGCAGCAACCAGTACCACATACCACAGTGCCAGGAGTGGTGGCTCATGCCTGTAATCCCAGAACTTGGGAGGCAGAGGCAGGAGGATTGCTATTATGTGAGTTTGAGGCTGAGTTCAAGGCAAGCCTGAACCACAAAGTGAAAGCCTGTCTCAAAAAACCTTTAAAAAAAAAAAAAAAAAAAGAAATTGATTGTGGAACTGAAGCATAAAAAGTTGTAGTCAATTTAATTCAAACCAAGAGCTACTAGTAAGACCAGGATTGGAGCCCAAAAGTGGTCTGAGTCAGAATTACTTAAAAAAAATTCAAACATTGTTTTCTTATAACATTATTGTAAATACATACTTAGAAATGCATTCAATAGGAATTCAATATTTCAAATTCTGACAATTAGAAATATATAATTATTATTTTGAATACTATTGTATATATTTTCTAACTGTATATAAATTCAATAAAATATATATTAAACATGCTGATAAAAGTGTTAAAGATAAAAAGAATTAACAAGTGTCAAAATTTAATATGTACTTATTCTTTTCATCTGTTATGATGATCACTGTGATTTAAAAATGAGTAAAACATGATAATTTTATAGAAAAGTGAAGTGTATCTAATGATGTAGCATGGAGACCAGTTCCTTTCCAGTGTGCTCAGGGCTTGAAAATTTTGGAGAAGAGACACCTGAATCAGTGTCATAGTGAGAGGAAGCGAAAATAAATTATAAAGAAAGACTCTTAAAGTTCGAGGATATTTTAACTCAGTCTTAGTGGGTGTAAAACATTTTCAGGTAAAGAAACAAAAGAAGCCAAGGTTCAGAGGCCTGAAAAAGCCTGTAAAATCCTGGGATATTATTAATGTCTGAATGTCTAATACGAACCATTGTTTGAGGGGTGTGGCAAGAGAATGGGCTGTCCAGGGATAAAGACCCTTAGTAGAATGCAGATACTCTTGAAGGGTACCTTTTTGAGATGGTTCTGATAGTTAATAAATGAAGATAAGATGGAACATGGCCAGAGTGAAACAAACAAACAAACCCAATAATGATGCTTTTGCTGTCATCCAGATAAAAATGATGATTGTGTGAACTAAGATTGTGGCAGGCACAAAGAAAAACCTGAAATGATAAATTTTAGGGAGAGAGGTAAGTTTAAACTGACTCAAACATTATGCAATGTATGAATGTATCAAAACATTACATAGTATCCTGTTATTATAGACAATGGTTTGTTTTTATGCATCAGTTAAAATAAGATGAGATGGTAAAAATAATAAATGCAAAACAAGGTGGCAGAAGTAGAGAAATGTTATCACTCAGAGTGATCCTCCTGCCTCAGTATTCCACATTCTGTGCTCATAGGTGTGCACCACCAACAGGGGTGTGCCACTATGCCTGGCTTGCCATTTTGTTTTCAACCTTGTTTTCATCTTTCCTTAGTCATTATTTTAGTTACAAATAATAATTGCAACTGATACTTTGAAAGAACTCCAGCTGTGACAATAATTTTCAAGACCCTTAAGTAGGACTTTTTTGAAAAAAATATGAAAGAATGAAAGTGTATGCTTTGCATGTACTCTTGTGTTTTCATTATTGCTAGCAAAATAACAACATGCATTTATTTTCTCTCCCAAACATCAAAGTATGATTCATTTTTCCAACTTGGGGATTTTCAAAATTGAACCACACATATCAAGTTCTTATTTGGTTATTTCTTTGGTAGACTAAAGTTACAATCCTTGCTATAAATATAAAGTTAGCTGCAACTTTGATGTGATACTTGACTCTTGAATAAACATCATAAACAAATACAGAGACAGAATCATGTATGAATTTGAAAAGTTATATTTAGCTCAAGGTTTCCACCAACTATTTTAGCAACTTTAGCACACTATGGTCTCAGTTTAAAATGGAAAATCCACTCAGTGCATCAGGATTCCCAAGATTTAAAACAGCAAATAAAAAAAGCAAACAACAGAGCAATAAAAATAAAATAACAAGCCATAAGATGATGAAATTCAACAAGAAAATAAAAACTGTTTCTAAGCAGTGTTTTAAATTTAATTATGTAAAATGTAGGTATACAAATAAGCTATCTGAGGCATCAATTTTTCTATATTCTTTGTATGTATTTGCACAACAGTAGTGGGACATTTTTGGAAACAGACTACTACAGTCAACACTGAAGAGTATAAATAGTGGAATCACTGTGTGGAGCAGATAGAGTTGGATCCAGATCCCTCTCTTGCTGACCAAATTTTTGAAAGCAAAAAATTACAATCTGAGTTTCAGTTTTTTTAAGTGCGATGTGAGATAATATTCCTTTTTTGAGATTGTTTTAAGGATGTAATGAAATTTAAAGAAAACTCTGTTGTAATGAATATAGAATATTTTAATATGGTTGGAATGATTTCTGCTTTGTTTCTCTCATTTTCATTAGAAAACAATCTCCATACATGGGGAGATGGCATCTATCTTGTTTACTATTGCATTTCTTGGAACAGTGTTTGGCACAGAGGTTTTATAAATATCAAATCAATAGATAAACCTTGAATATACAATAAAAACACTTTTATTGTTTCCTGTATTAAAATGGCTAAAAGTTTTCAAATGTGAGAATGGGTAGAGAATAATGATAATAAAATAAGATATAAGGTGTGTGGTTCTACCAACAATATTTTAAATAGATACGTGGAGACGGGGCAAATATCAAATTAGAAAAAGAAGTAATTGCTTAGATCAGATTTCTTACAACTTTACCATAATGAAAGTAAGTTTCAGTGATACTCATCCCAAAATTTGCTGCTTTACATTAAAATCCAGCCTTTCTATTCTTTGTATTTTGCAATGATCTTTTTTTTTATCTTTATTGGTACATTAAATATACACATCATGATTGCACTCCATAATGGGGATTTGTACCAGTAGAAAACACAACTTAATTCTCATTTTTTCCCATAGCCCTACCCACCCTACCACACCCCCATATACATAAAATTTGTTTCCTTACTTTTTTGTTACAATCTCAACATTTTCCCCCTTCACCCTATTTTACATTGAACATTTTCTATTTCACAGTATATAACATAAAATGCTAGGACTCATTTACATCTTTATTTTCTCATACCAGAGAAAAGATGTGATATGTACCTATCTGTACCCTATTTATTTCACTTATGAGGATATCCTCAAGGTATGTCCATTTAAGTAGAAATGATTCAAACTTATCATTTTTTATGGCAGAGTAATATTCCATTCTGTAGAAGAACCACAGCTTTTTTTATCCAGTCTCCAGTGCAATGATCTTATTTTCTCTAAAAATAAATAAATAACAACTCCATGAGTTAAACTCCTAATTGAAGTGTAAAATATTTGCATGATAAAGTCATGATCTCTGCTGAATAAAAGTCAATATGAATTCATCAGACTTCTAACTTTTTGGGAAAGGTAGAAATGCTTATGTGACATTCTCTGTGCCTGTCGTTAATTCACTTTTAAAACTTGCATGACTAGCCTTTCACAAGCTGGCTCTTATTTGGGTTGATTTGTGTGACCAAAGGAAAGAGGATCATTTCTCATCTTGTTCACACTCTGAGCTGACTGACGCGCTCATAGGATTTCAACGTGAGCTTTGGATTTTGCAAGTTCTGCTGATTGGCCTGCCATCAGAGCTACACACTGACACTCAACGACTGGTCTTCCTTGTACACCAATTTACCCAAATGGAAAACTAACTGATGTTCCCTGTAAGCCACATGGACCACACTCTTTTGGAAAATATTCTTCCTTCACAGAACGTAAGTTTATTTCATCCTTTATACCTCTACTAAGAGTTTTTAAAGCCTACAATTCACCTTTTTGCCTATATTTCTTGCTTCATATTCCTTGTTGTGTTGACATAAATAAAGTTTTTCCACCTCTAACTTCAATTAATGAAATCTCTACCACAATAATGGTCTCACCTACTGGCAATCTCCTATCCATTGTCACTATGATATTTTTTTTTTCTTTACCACCTTGTATTCTCATATCTTTCTCCTTCCTAGACTTGAATTTATAAAAAAAAGCTTTGAAACTCTTCTCAAGCTATCTTTATCATCTTGCTTTATTCTTATATAAAAAAGAGTAATTCTAGTTAAACCCAGTAGCCGTGAGCTCCACACTCATTCCTGTGCAGCTGACATTTTTAGAAATTATATTACTACCATACTGAAAAGCTCTGCTTTAAAAATGTGATCTCAAGCATCAGCCAGCTATTCAGCAGCATCTGAAATTGCCATTGAATTTGTATTTCCTTTCTCCCACCTACACAGGTTATCATTTCCCCCTCTCTAATCTTTTCCTACCTCATTAGCTCCTCTCTCTTCATTCCCAGTTGGTTATCTCAGCTTACAGCTGTTCTTCCGGCACAGATGCAAACTACTCATCTTCCTTTTATCTAAGTCTATAAGCCGCTCGCCTCCGTGCTGTCTCTGTACTCCCCATATTTTTAATGGACAGAGGGGATGACTCTCTGTAAAGACCTCAATCCATTTAGCATCTGGATCCCAGCCCTTTGGACCTACTCAGAGACTTTGCCTTTGCCATTGCCTCGCCTCTGTCCCTGCTCCGGATCTCTTCTAGGTAGTCAGTTTCTCCTTCTCTGCGGGGTCAGAGTTGAGGAGAGCTCTGTACGTCATTTCCTCTCCCTTATCCTCATGGTGTCTCTGTCTAAAGCCAAATTCCACGCAGCCCTGAGCAGCACATTTCTTAAAAGAGTCATTCTCAAGAAATTCTGTCATGTGCACCTTCCAGGCTTCTATTCTTGGCTCCAATCTGGAAATGAAATGGGTGAAGGAAATGTAGAAAATTGAAAGCTTAATATATGTTATAGGTAGCCCTTCAGTGAAGAGTATACAAACCCATATTGTCACACAAAATCTTATTCTAATGTTTTCAGAAGTTTAATAAAAAATGCTATTCTCTCAATGGGTGGCAAAAAACTCTGTGATTATATATTATACCTGAAAAAAATTTAATCAGAATTGAACTGAAATTAGAAAGGATTTTGATTATTATGTCTTGATTTACATCAAATTTTATTATTCAATACTTGCAAAAAACTCTGCAAGTGCATTGAATTTGTCCTAATGTTTCTAGTCATTCCTGGATGACAGATTCAAGAAAATGTCTTCATATGCTCAGTTCATAGGCTCTATCAGCACTATTCAGAATAAATTTGAGTTTCTGGATTTAGAGATGCATAAATTATTTTCTTTAGTAAGAATATCTAATTCTCTTTCCAACTAAAGCATGAATGTTGAAGAATTTGTTGATGATTTTTATTTTTTGCCATCAAGAAGCTAAAAGATTTTTAAAATCCAAAATGTTTATCAATTTTTATTTCAATTTTGCTTCAATGGATAATTAACAGTTTTGTTAATCTGCTGATCATACAGGCCTGTTCATTGTGTTGGATGAATTGTCAGCAACCATGAAATACTTCAAAACAATAATAAATTAAGTTTTCTTTAACCACTTAACTGATAGTGGCATCAGTGGAGTTTTAGTTCATTTTCAAAATCTAATAAATTTGACGGTATATTTGCTGGGTCAAATAATTCACTATGACAATGAAAAAATTCCCTTAAGATCAAGTTAAACATCACAGTCTTTCATTTTTTTAGAAGTAAAAATGTCTATGCAAAAATTCAGCCTTGGAAGATGATTAATAAATGTTAATATCTGCTTCTTGGAAATGGTTGTTTTTAGGACTCAACCCAAATTTCATTTTCTATTGGTGGAGCAAATGAAAATGCAAAGCACTCTCAGAAGGACATTATTCAACCCCACAAAGCAATGGCACTTGATGATAGCAAGGGTTTCAGAAGATTCTCCTAGTCAGAGCAGTGGGTCCTAAACCCACGCTGACAGGGAGCATGACAACTCTGAAGTTGACAGATGCACAAAACATGGGAAATAGTGAGAAAATTTTTAAAATATCACATCTCAATGAGGCCATGAGGCCACTGTAAGATTTAATTTGTTTGGCTGCTTGGGAAAATCATTTTCTGATAATAAGCAAAAGCTAAAGATGTGTATCACTCCTATTACTCAGAGATGTTCCCCAAAGGATACACCCACAACTGTAATTGCTTTAGTCTATGAGGACAAGGATTCTATGGCAAGACTGTTTAAATATTAAAATGAGTTGAAATTTTAAAAATCAACAAAGAGTTGAAAGAATCAATGATGCATAGAATTATGACTCAGTGTAATCAGTAAGGAACCACAAATGTTGTACTGCAAAGAAAATGATTGCAATGTAGTTACATGAAACATTAATATTATCCACATAAAAACAAAAGTGTTAAATGTATAAGATTACATACATTGTAATTCTATTTATATTAATATTAAAGATGCACAGGGCCAGGGATTTAGCTCAGTGCTTCTGGTGCCTGCCTTGCAAGTGCAAGGCCCAGGGTTCCATCCCCAGTAACCACATACAGTGAAGGGCCTGCAGAGTCACACTCACCAGCAATCAGAAACACATACAACAGTGCCAGGCGTGGTGGCTCATGCCTGTAATCCCAGCACTTGGAAGGCAGAGGCAGGAGGATTGTTGTGATGTGAGTTTGAGGCTGAGCTCAGGGCCAGCCTGAACTACAAAAGTGAGACCCTGTCTTTAAAAAAACAAAACAAACAAAAAAAAACAAACCAAGAAGCAACTCATTTATGGACACAATGTAAATAGTAAAAGGTTAACAAATGCAAGAAGATAAATACAAAATTTAGAAAAGTAAAAGATTGGAGAAAAAGAGGGAAACAAAAATGGAGTGGTAAATACTTTGATATTCATTGAATTTTTACTTTATAACTTGCTTACAGGCATACATATTGCTTCCTACCTGTTTAGTAATTATAAACCAAAATAATTTTTTTTTTTGAGAAAAGTTCTCGCTTTGTAGTTCAGGCTGGCCCTGAGCTGAGCCTCAAACTCACATCACAACGATCCTCCTGCCTCTGCCTCCCGAGTGCTGGGATTACAGGCATGAGCCACCATGCCCAGAACTGTGGTATGTGGTACTGATTGCTGCTGGGTGTGACACATCCACGCTGGTCTCCACATCCAGTATTGTATATGGTTAACCAGGGATCGAACCCTGGTCCTTGTGCCTGCAAGACAGGTGTCAGAACCACTGAGCCAAATCCCAGGCCCAAAATAAAAATTTTCAAAAATTAACTGTAGGCACAAAATATTATTTATTTATTTATTTTTTACCTTTTGAGTCAGTAGGTTTGTTGCTTTGTTCAGGACTTGGAAATCAGCTAACTTAGAAAGAAACAGGACAGATTTGAAAGTGCAGGAGGAATGCCTTCTTCTTGCTCATGGCTTTGGGGTTCCAGCACATGATCACATGGATCCTTTACTCATGGGCCCTTGCAGTGCACAAATATCACAGGAGAAAGGCTGGTGGGACAGAGCTGCTCACCTCATGGCTGCAGAAACAGGCAGCTAGAATGAGTCCTGTGGTAGTTCTCTCTAGGCCCCCATCATGTTGGAGGATGCTGCCCACATCCAGGGGGTAGACTGTATTAATTTGCTGTCCTACATGTCAATTACTAATGGAAATATCCTCACCAACATACTAGGACCTGTACTTTAGTAGTTTCTGATGTGTTTCTCAATCCAGTCAAGCTAAACAGCAAGGTAACAATCACTCCTCTCTTTTTATTCTGCCTTTCTCCCTTCCTCCCACATAGGTTCTCCTGCATATACTGCTGGCTTGGCTGTTTCATGAGCCCCTCTTCAGACCACCTTCTTCTGTTGTTAATTTACATTTTCTTCAGGGCACAATTCAGGCCTCATCACTGTCTTCTTATTTTCAGTTGTTCCTGCTCCATTTGTCCACAATCTGTTTCTTGGGACAGTTCCCAGGAAAAAGTATTTGCTTAGCAGCAGCAAAGCCTTCATTTTGATGATTACTCAGTTGTCCCCTTCAACCAATTAGCTGTGGCCCAAATGAAAGGGAGTAGAACACGACAGTGTGTCCCCTCTGCAGAGATAAGATCTGGAGCAGCTTTCCAGGTAGAGAGGAGCCGGCAGGATAGACACCCCATAACTTGTCTCAGATACATGACCCTCATTCATGTTACACATTTCCACATTTGGGGCTTGTGGTGCTTCCTCCATGAACTGAATATTCTCAAGAATGAATGAACATTTTCCTAATGGATTCTGTGGTCTCCTGTCTATTTGTATTTCAGTCAGGATGACAATCTGCTGCTCAAGGAATGTAACCTGAAGTCAGGAACTTGCTTATCCTCCAAAAGATAATAAGTTCCTAAGACATTTTCATGTCTTTCAAAAATGCTCCAGCAACAAATGCTCTCTCCACAGTATTAACCTCAACTTTATTTTTCCTTAACACAAGTGGATAACGGCATTTAATCAGCAAAGTCATTGCTACATTTCTCTTCTCTGGAGGCCAGCTAGTTCTAGTCAGTTTGGTGGGGCTGACTGTCCACTTAACCTTATGATACTGCAAGAAAACAAAAGGATTAATTGAAAGAGTATAGATGTGTCAGCAGATAGTCATGTTTAAACCTAGAAATGCAACTCATCATGGGTATAGCTTACTTCCTGTGCTTGTATCCCTTGTAGACTTTCCTGTAACTATTTGTGGAACAAAAATCAACACATTCGGTCAAGCAGCCTTTTTCAATTAACTGCTGGATTTTTGCTGGGTTCTACCCTCAGGAGGCACTGGAGGGAGAAGGCAGTGGAGATTAGGACTCCTTCTGCTTTACATAGGGCCATTGTGGTTTTAACAGAACAGGGTCCTTCCTGACTGTAGGAATCTGAGGAAGGGCTGTGCCTTTGGTAGGCTCCAGGTTCACAGTCCACTTTTGCAGCAGTCCAGCTGACTCCATAGTGTCTCCAAAGACATCGCACAAGTGCAGGTGAACAGGCTTTGACAGGGGCTCAAAGTTTTTCTGCACTAGTGTCTTCACTCTGTCTTTCTGCTTCTTTTGCTCCTTCTGCATAACCTTTTTCTGTTTCTTCTTCCTCTTGTTATTTTAAAATACATATAGCTAATTATTTGTGATAGATTCACTTAAAAAATTTTTGGTGTGCAAAGATTTGCATCCTAGAGATGCAAATTGTAACAGCACTGAGCCAGCATCCCACTCCAGAAACAATGGCTGCTATCATGAAGTCAACCAACAACCAACGCTGGGCAGGCTTCAAGGAGAAAGGAACCCTTCTCTACTGTTGGTGGGAGTATACACTGGTGCAAATACTGTAGAGACCAGTGTGGAGATTCCCTAAAAGTCTAGGACTAACAGTATAATTTGACCCAGCTATTCCCTCATTAGGTATTTTCCAAAATAACTGCAAACATTATACCATAATGATATATGTGCACTCAGTAATAGAAGCACAGTTTGTAATACGCAAATACTGGAAAAGGCACAAATGCCCAACAAGTGATAAATGGGTAAAGAAGCGAGACTTGGGGAAGGAGGCAAAGAGGGAGAAGAAAAAATGACAAAAGAAGAAAATAATGGAAATGGGGCTTTTGTAACTAAGGAAGCGAAAGATGGAGTTGAAGGGAGGGGAGGGAAATGGGCAACAATGTATCAATATATACTATCACATAAAGGTACAAATTTCCTGTGATGAATGTAATCATTTTTAAAAAATATTTTTAGTCAAGTCTTTATAGGCACATTATCAATAAACATCATATTACATTCAACATTGAGAGTTTGTACCAGAATATGATATGACTTGATTCTCATTTTTTCACCTTCCTTCAACCACCCTGCAACCTCCCACCCCCTATATATATATAAAACCTTTTTTCTTTATTACTATCACATTCCTTTTCCCCTCATTATTCACCCCTACAGCCTCTTTCCTTTTAAATATTTTATTTCACAATATCAGCTATATATACTAGAACTCATTTACATCTTCATTTTTTCTTACTAGAGAAAAGATACAATATTTACACATCTGTGAGCTATTTATTTCACTTATGAAAATGTTTTGAAGGTACATCCATTTTAGTATGAGTGACTCAATCTTGTCATTCTTAATAGTAGAATAATACTCCATTCTATAGAAGAACCACATCTTCTTTCTCCAGTGTCCTGTTGATGAACATTTGTGTTTGTTTCCAGGATTAAGCAGTTACAAACTGAGCTGCTATAAACATGAGTGCACATATGTTGCTGTGATATGAATCTTTTAATTCTTTTGTGTATATACCTATCAGAGCAATGGCTGGGTGAAATGGGATCTACAATCCTAGCTTTTTGAGAAATTTCCAGACTAATCTCCACAGGGGTTGTACAAGTCTACACTCCCCACAACAGTGGAGAAAGGTTCCTTTTTCTCCGCAGCCTCACCAACATTTGTTGCTGGCTAATTCTGAGATAGCAATCATTTTTGTGAAATGAGATGAGATCTCAGTGTTGTTTTCATCTGCATCTCTCAAATGACCAATGATGTTGAATATTTCTTCATATACTTCTTAGCTGCTGTTACTTCTTCCTCTGAAAAGTCTCTGTTCATTTCAGATGTCCATTTTTGAATTGGGTCTTTAAATTTGGGTAAGCTGATTTTTCAAACTCTTTATATATTTTATATAGTAGCCTTTCCTCTGAGAAACAGCAGATAAAGATTCGTTCCCATATTGTTGGTTGTCTTTTCATTCTGTTGATGGTTTCCTTTGCTGTTCAGAAGCTTTCTAATAGAATGAGATCCCATTTGTTGATTTCTTCTGCCAATTCTCATGCTAGAGAGGTTTTGTTTAGGAAGTCTTTCCCTAAGCCAGTGTCTTCAAGAGTTTTGCCTAATCTGTTTTGCTGCAGTTTAGTGTGTCTGTTTTAGTATTCATTATGTAAATCTTAGTTATATAATAAAATTTAAAATGATAACAAAATAGAGTATAGAGGTAAGTGCAAAACTAAATTTTAAAAGTACTTTGATGTGACTCTCACTTGGTTTACTAAACCCAGACACATTGCCACAATAATTTCCTGTTCCTGTTAGGCAGAGCTTTTGCTCAGCTTTGCCCCAGGCTAGGGAAGGAAATCATCTCTCTACACCTGGGACTAGGGGTATGAAACCAGAGAGTGCTTTTGGGCTGGCCCTTCTCAGTGTTACCTGGCTTGTTAAATATTTTAAATTTCTAGGAAACAACCTTCTGAAGAGGATACATATCTATTACAAAGCAAATAGTCACATTTGGAAAATAAAATTAATGTTAATTCTTATAGTATAAGACTCAGCTTTCAAGCATTTAAATAAGATGTCTTTCACGGATACCTATTTTCAATTCCGCAGATGCCTATTTTCAATTTCACAAAATATGGGTGTTTAGAAGAATGATGGTTTAAGAGGTCAAAGGGTTTTTAATTCTGCCTAATTTGGATTGTTATGCTTGACAATATTTTTTTTTTTTGCAACTGAAACTTGAGAGCATTATAAAAATGGAGATTCCCAATGTGATCTAAGAAATGTGTTACTTCAAGACAGGAATTAATTTGTGGATGTCCTCATTTTAGAGGCTCTGACAAGCAGGCATGAAATTTACAAATGATTGTCACTATTTTGAATAATCCATTCCAGGACTCTACACCAGACTATTTTAAAAATATGATTCCACTTAATTTGCTAAGCACTGAATCCCTCCTTAGAGCTTATACTTGTAGTTGTGCTCAGAACTACAGAACAGGCTGAGTTTTATAAAGAAAATTTACATGTGATTTTAATTTTCCCTGCTCTTTTCATTCCTTAAAAATTTGAATATATTTTTGTAGTTCTATTGGACAAATAGAATCAGGGGAATCCATAACGAAGTGCTATTAGTGGACACGTTCCAGGAAAATACACAAACATGCTAGTTCACTGTTTTCATAAAGTCATCCAGGAAAAAAAAAAAGTGTACATGAGCATATATCTCCAAATGGGTGTATTTGTAAAGATATTCAGAGATTCTGTTGAAGCTTATGAAACTTCTTAAAGATAGAGAATACTTGCGCATAGACATTGCTGAATTGTCAAATGATATAAGTGAGAGAAAAACCTTGAAATGACTAAAGTCATAAGTGCAGTTGTGATACAAACATGATGAACAATGGGTGGAACTAGCCTAACTTGAACAAGTGGCCAGAATTTGACAGCTCATAGGTGCCTTTTGACAATTAGAATCTCATTAAATTCTCAGGACCCAGGTTCGATCCCCCGGTAACCACATACCATACTGGGTTTGGAGACTCATGTCCAGCAGCAATCAGTACCACATACCACAGTGCCGGGTGTGGTGGCTCACGCCTGTAATCCCAGCACTCGGGAGGCAGAGGCAGGAGGATTGCTGTGATGTGAGTTTGAGGCTAAGCTCAGGGCCAGCCTGAACCACAAAGCGAGACCCTGTCTCAAAAAAAAAAAAAAAAAAAAAAAGAATCTCATTAAATTCTCCTTCAAAATAAGTAATTGCAGAATAGATTCTGGGGTTACTGAAACTTGAGGCAAAACTCAAGAAGCCAAAAGCTGAGCGGAAGTTACTGTCACTGTGGTCTCTTAGAACAGTACAGATGCTTTCACAGATTAGGTTTTGTATGTAGGCTAAACTGTTTAAAAGGAAAAAAAACTTCACACTTCTGCTTTTGCTCCCCATCTCCCTCCCCTAGTACACCTTCATCTATGCCAATAATGTAGTTCTTGCCAGAGTTAGCTGGAGAAGATTTGACCGAGTGAGTTGTTTTGAAGTAGGTCCAAAACAACATGGGTGATTTGAACAATATGAGACAGGAGAGGCAAATTAAGCAGTATATATAGCAGTATATATATAAAAATATATATATTATATATAATATATTTATAATAATATATTATCATAAAATTATATAATTGTTATATTAATTATAGTATGTTAATATTAGAATTATAATATTTTATATATATAATACCTTAATGAGAAAATTCTTTTATGAAAAGGTAATTTGATCATGAAACATACAAGTATCACAAACAGGCAGATAAAAAGGACTGAAAATGTTTATGTTCTCATTTGGGAATTGGGGCATAGATTTGGGGGCAAAAAAAGCAAATATTCCCTGAAGGGAAACTTGGCTGAGGAGGAATGATCAAACTCTAGTGGTCACAGGAATTATCAGTTTTTAAGATAATGAGCTAAATCTGGTTAACTCCTGAAGAAGGTATTCCTGGTACTCTTTCAATGTCATTCATACCCAGGTTCTGTCTCAGGCAATACCCACGAAATACTGTAACAGCTGAGCATGGAAAATGTAAGCCAAAGGCCAGAAACCAAAATGTTATCTGCCACCAAGTAACTTGCCCGCCTAAACTTCTGAAGATTTTCATCACTTCGTCAAAGGACTACCAAAATTTGTATACCTATCAAAATTCAAAATAGGGGAATAGCATATCAAACAAAGCTTTTATTTTCACAGCTATAATCTCCAAGTGTCTGTCCTAATGCATGTTTTCCTGGAAATAATTTTAGTTTGCTCTCCTGTCAATAGTGATTTTCTGAGTGGAGATGCAATTTATTTTTTGTGTCCAATGAACATACATTAAGGGATATGAAAAGATGTGAGCTGTATTCCTCTAAATTCTTAACTATATGTCAGGAAAGAAGAAACTGACTTAAGCTTTTTTATTAAATCAAAATCTGAATGTTTTTCCATTTCTAAAGCCCCAACTTAACATAGAGCAAACAAACTCACCTCAGCACCTAGCTTCCTTTTTCACTGGTGTTTGTTTACTTTAGGGGCACTATTGTTGCCAGTTTTAGTGTGTTTTACTTCCTTTCCTCTTGGATAGAAATGAATACAAATCATTTCTTTTTCTTGGGAAGAATCAAGATATTTTTCTCCCTTGGCAATGAGTAGAAAGAACTGTTTAATATAACTTTACTGAATCCAATGCAATGTTTGTCACAAAAATTAACCATCAGTTATAGTTGCAGTTTTGGCTTGAAATCTATTTTGTCTGCAAATAAGATCACCACTTCTGTTTTTCTCCTGTTTCCTGTAGCATGGAGTATTGTTTTCCATCTCTTTACTTTCAGTCTATGGCTTTCTTTCTGAATTATATGTGTTTCTTATATGCAGCCGATTGTAGAATCTTGCTTCTTGATCCATTCCGTCAGTCTGTGTCTCTTAATTGGTGCATTGAGTTCACTGACATTAATGGTTATGACTGATATAGACAGATTTAGTGCTGTCATGTTTTCCTTTTCTTAGCTCTGTTATTCTTCTTTTGCCTTTTCCCCATCAGTTTCTTATTTGGCCTGATGGGTTGATTCTGTTGGGTTTCATGGGTTTGTAACTTTCCTTATTTTTCTCCAAGAGATTCTTTAGAACATTTTGAAGTGCAGATTTTGTATTTGTGAAGTTTTTTTCCAGTGTTGTTTGTCATGGAAGTGACTAAACCAGATAGCTTAGTGGACATCTATATAGACTAAGAGCACAGCATAATCATCTTTTTCTTTCTTTTTTTAAATTAAAATGCCAACTATTATAAGCCACCTTCCATCTAAATTTATTTTACTAAAAGAAAATCAATTTGTTGTAAAATAAATCTTCCCCTTTTTCTGCTCAAAATGATATTTTTATTTCATTTGACACACATACATAATAAAATTTATACATTGTTTTTATCCTATACTCACCTAACACTGTCTCACTGCTCTTCCTCTACTATATTATTCACTTTATGTAAAATACTTTAAGATTATAATAAATTTTAAGTTCTTATTCTTGCTTATATTTGTGTATCTACAATTCTTCCACAGATTATATTTTCTATTTCTCTAATCCAACACAATTTCTCCCATGTAGGAACTTTATTTCAGAATTAATCTAATGATAAATTTTTTCCCTACTAACCTTGTGTTCTTACATATACACAATAAAAATGAAAAACTGGGGTATTTGTTCCTTGTTCTACTTATGTAATTCCAAGTGGTTCCAATATTCCAAGAATATTCCAATATTCTAAGTGGTTGTACCTCAAGTCCAGGCAGACAGTAGAAGCACCCATGCTGGGGATCTATCTTTGGGTCCCAACAGGTGCGTCTCTATCTCACCTCCTGACTTCTAGGCTGCCTCAAAGAAGTGATGAGCTCAGGCAGTCAGCACTGCGCTGTCATGAAGGATTCTTCTGGTTGTGAGGTTGGCTGATGAGCATGTCAATTTCCTGTTTGGCATCCAGAAATTAGGAGAACATCCAGCCCAGGAAGAACTGGGAAACTGGAAACACTGACAAAGGTCATAAATGGCTAGAGTATGAAAGATTGTGTGACTCACTCAGTTGGTCACCAAATCGTCATTTGAGGTCTTCACCTGTCCTGTTTCACTTTCACTGAGTGTTACAAAGGCACTCTCATAAGTAGCAAATCAAACTAGAAATATCAGAAAAAATAGCATGATGCTCAGAGCTCAGAGACTCTCACTTTGTTACTGAGAGTTAAATTACTGGCCAGAACATCTTCAGTAAGTTGATTTCCCAGAGCTATAAATTTAAGCTTAGATAGCATTAAATGCAGGCAGGGAAATGATTCAAAGGATCATCTCGCTTCTCAAAAATTTGATTGAAGGTCAACTTCATTAACTTTTGCAAGTCATTTGCTCTAGCTCCCTACATTTTACTACTGAATATGCACAAAGCTGGAACAATTTATCTATGACAAATGACTAAAATTAACTGTGTAAACATAGAATTAAACCGTGCCTCCTGGGAATATAATGTAGGAGACATATAGAAATGGCAATCTCAGAAAAGCTGGATTTATGTTCTGGTCCAGCTATTTTCCTACAGAAATATAACAGTATAATGAAAGATTGTGCTTTTAATTATTTGATAGGCATCTCTCCTCATAAACAGATAAGCTCACATAAAAGAATATTCGCTTTGTTTTGTCTTTTCATTTATTTCTTTCATCTTTGCAAGAGAGCCTACTTTTGTCTATGACTTGTACCCTGAGTGACACCGACCATTCTTTTAAGATGGAGACAAGATGGTGAAACACAGTGTATGGACTATTGTTATTCTTTAGTTTTTATGGAATTTTGATTTTTTTCTTAGAAATAAAAGAGATTTTCATAACAAATAATATTGGCCAGTTAAAGACTGTCCCGGGAATGTCCCTCCTGCCTCTTCCTCCTCCCTGCTCTCCACCACTGCATTCAACTCACCATACATTTCTTGACTTTGTCATTTACAAACACCTTTGTCCATTGGGAACACAACTAGAATCATGTAGCTTCTTTTGTATTTTGGGAGAATTTAAGGTAGGAAAAAAGATATAATGAACAGACAGAAAGAAAGACTTCCATATTTAAATGATAAGTGAGCATGATGTTTCCATAGCCACAGCCAGTGATAAGACTGTTTTAGTTGAAACGTATTCAATATGACAATGAGTGCATTATAATGCACGATGATTTCCCAAAACGAAACTGCTGTATACTGACAGGTGGCCTTATGTAGCTTTTGCTCAAACACAAAGTATTAAACAATCCTCAGCTTCCTCCTTCACAACATTCCTTTACATTTTCACCAATCTAGCAACAATAGAGCAACAAGTTCTCCAGAAAATTGGCTCATTTTCTCCTTGTCAATGCGGAAATTCCCTCCGAGCCTTCTCAGAATAGAACATCTTTCCTCCACTCCTCTGGTCTTCATTTACTTTAAGGTTCCTCTTTTCCTAACTCCGAGTGTGGTTGAAGGTTTCTAGCTTCTGTCACTTTTGCCACAGTAATTCTCACACCTTACTGTGTCAAAATAACATATGGAGTGGCTCTTAAAAATTTGGGTTTCAAACTTATCATTTTTTATGGCAGAGTAGTACTCCATTCTGTAGAAGAACCACAGCTTTTTTATCCAGTTTGAATCATTTCTACTTAAATGGACATACCTTGAGCATATCCTCATAAGTGAAATAAATAGGTCACAGATAGATACATATCGCATCTTTTCTCTGGT
>PVIR01013490.1:27758-42338 GCA_004026965.1 Petromus typicus
GGTGAAAGGGGACAATGTTGAGATTGTAACAAAAAAGTAAGGAAACAAATTTTATATATATGGGGGGTGGTAGGGTGGGTGGGGCTATGGGAAAAAATGAGAATTAAGTTGTGTCTTATACTGGTACAAATCCCCATTATGGAGTGCAATCATGATGTGTATATTTAATGTACCAATAAAGATAATTAAAAAAAAAAAACTTGGGTTTCTGTGCTTCCTCTTCTTATTGGATTTTGACTTGGTTCACTTTGGAGGAGGCTTATTTATTGTCTTTTAAGAAACTTCTACATGCCAAAATGTATGATAGGTAATGTGAAATAGGAAAAAAATGTGCAAAAGGAAAAGGGAAAGAGTGGGTAAGAGAAAGTAAAGAAAGGGAAGACATTTGGTAGTTAAAAAAAGAAAACACAGCTTATGTATATAGGAGCTGGGGTTGTAGGGAGTTCAGGGGAAAAGGGGGAAAAGAATCAAGGTGTGTCATGTACAGAGAGAAATTCTTAGTGTTGAATGTGATCAAAATGTCTGTATAAAATGTACCAATAAAATCAGTTAAAATGTTTTTTAAAAGCTCCCAATATGTTCACTTTTATTTTAAAAATCAATACTAATTTTATTTTTAAAATAGTACTTGTTCAGTGGTAAAATACCTCCTTATCCTGCTTAAAGCTTTGGGTGTAATTCCTGTACTTTTTTTGTAATGAAAAGAGTAACTAGTGCTTTGTATACTTTTTCCTCCTAGAAAAATTTGATTCTTTCAATGTAAAAGGACTTACTGTGGAATAAATAGTTGTCCTTTCAGATAGATGCTAAAATCCAGTCTTTGTCCTTTCCTAGAGAGTCACCTGATGATCATGCCTCTTATTCATGTATTCTTTTTTTTTAATGGAAATCTTTATTGGTACATTACATATACACATCATGATTGCATTCAACAATGAGAATTTGTACCAGTATATGACACAACTTAATTCTCATTTTTTCCCATAACCCTACCCACCCTCCCACGCCCACCTCCCATAAACATAAACTTTGTTTCCTTTCTTTTTGTTATAATCTCAGCACACAGCTTTTCCTTCAGGGCTCAGGGTTGGGACATCACCTTCACCAGGGTGTCTTTCTTGATTTTTCTCACTGGGTTAGAACTCAGTAACATTCAACACACTCTTCTCCTGACCTTAGGCTGCTTGACATTTGCGTCCCATGATAGTGCATGCCAACCTGAACACTAGAGGGTTTTTCTTTGTGTGTGTCAATTAGTAGCACAAGTCCTGACAATTCTTAGGTACTCAATAGCCCACATAAAATTAGAAAAAAAATAGTGAAGGCTTTTCTTCTTGTATACTTAGAGAAATTTTAATGGGATATTAGCCATGCTATAGTTAAGTGAGACTGGTTGATGCTGAAGTAGCTATTTAACTCCCAATTCTTGATATCATGGGAAAACAAAAGGGCATTTTTTTCTCCTAGAAGCTGAACGATGCAGATTAGCCAGCGCTTTGCCACCTGAAACTGCTCAAAATCGCTGGCACATGGATTCTCTGACATCTCAACAGGGGTATGCCTGCTGCTCAGAGAGCTTCTCTTGCATGTGTCATGGTACTTCTACCCTGAAACCACTCACCACAGTTTGCCACACCCTGCCTCACCCTCAGAGAAGAGTTTGGGAAGCTTAGGTAACTGAAAAAGGGTAAATGTCCCTTCCACCTGGCCCTCATCTGAGGAACTAAAATCATTCTCAAATGAACTTGAGGAGTCTATCTCTCCTAATACTGTCTGTTGTTTGCCTACAAAGCACAATTAATTGAAAACCTGGCACTCAATTTATCAGAACACACTTTATTAGAAACTTCTAAATTATTTTATCACATTTCTGATGGATGGCCAGAAAAATAAGAAAGAATGTAATTATTAATTTCTCTAATTGTTTTCATTAATTTTAAACTGGTTATATTAATAGTGTGCACTTTTTAGTCAGATCTATGCTTTCTTTATTCTATCTAAGTCTGGTGGCCTATGTCTCTGTGTGTTGCACTTACACACTACAATGTGATGACACACATGTCCAAGTACCTTTAATTCACCTCAGTGTGCTCACACATTGTCTTGACCTTTCTATTTCTTGTGTTGAATGCCTTCGGAAACCCAATATAAATAGAAGGAACATCAAAAGTTGAAATATAGTTTCTCAAAACAAATTACTTATTTGTTATCTCTATTATCATCTCATACATTTGGTACTTTAAGTTTTATAGATATTTGAGTAGCATGGGCTCTTTAGTTATCAAAATAGAAGTTAAATACAATGTATTTGAATTTAAAATTAACAACCCCTGAGAACTGAGGCAGGCACATTCTTGCTCAGGTTTCATCCACATCTTATTGTTGAAGTTACTGTCAAGGTCAGCACAATGTACCAAGTTTCTAGTGTTACAAACCAGAACTAGCAATTGCCAGACTGTGACAAGTTACTGTTTTGTTTTATCTTGTTTGCTACCTAGTTCTACATTGATGATAATTAAGAAACTATGTCAACTGTACATGCAATATATTTAAACTAAAGAAAGACAAAGACAATACTACCTTTAATTTAGTGAGTCAATATAGTACATGGAAATAAGCCAACTATCTATTGTAAGCAGAAAATCAGATCCATCCTCCAGAGGTGAGTGGCCTCACTCTAGGTGTGTCCATTTCTCCCTGAGTGAAGTGGCTCTTCATGGTACAGTCCAGAGTATGAGAAGAATCAGGAAAAACCTGGTTGGAGGGCCTGCTTCTATATTACCAGCAGTCTGAAACTGGAAAAGCTGACTACCAATTTACAGTGATGCTCTTCTAAGGGACAAGACTCCCTTACAAGAGAAAATGTGGTTTTATCACTCATCGTGTTCATACTGTCTCGGTTGTTTTCTTCATCTTGTTTTTTAAAAGGTGTATTTCTATTGGTCCACATCTGCAGTACATAATGATTACACTCTGCATGAGGAGTTGGTACATGTACATAATACATCTTAACTCTCTCTTAACCCCATCCTCTTCCTAGACTCCTTCTCCTTCCATCTCTTGCTATATTCTGTGAAATGTCTATCTCCCTCATTCTTATTATCTCTCCTTTATTTTGCTCTTTATTTTTATTTTAGGTTTTTCATATAAGATAAACTATATCACTTTTAAACTTGTATATTTGATTTATTTTACCTAACATATACTTCAAGGTGCATCTACTTTCCTACAAATGACTCAAATCAAACTCTTTTTTAAGAAAAGTAGTGCTGTATTGTGCACAAATAGCAATTGTCACATTCATTCATTGATGAACATATAGGACTCCCAAGATTTAACTCTTTTGAATTACACTGCTATGAGCATGGTATCTATATCAGGGTAATATAATATCATTAACTCTTTTGGGAAGATACATATAGGAGATTTGCTGTGTCAGATAGAATGTCTACTTTTAGTTTTTTGAGTAATCTCTACACAGATTCATATGATACTTGTCCTCACTGGAATTCCCACTAACAAAATACAAGGGTTCCTTTTTCCTGCAGCCACCCTATTATTTGTGATTATTTGGTAGGAGAAAATTTAAGATCTGGAATTGAAAATATACAGAAAAATCAGAAATATTTCATGACAATTTGATAAGTCAGTTTCCAAGGCATAAATTGTTTAGCCCTCATTTTTAATTTATAGCCTCACATAAACTAGTGTTTTCTAATTATATTCCACTTGTGCACATGCATATTTTTCTCAAAAACCAAGTTCTACCATGAAGAAAGTTTCAACCAATCACTTTGTGGCTTATGTTTGAGAAAGAAGATACACAGTTTATATGCAACAAACACTGAAAGGTGTTGTTCATTTGACAAAGAATTACATTTCATTTCACTTAGCCCAATAAACACATATTATTCTTTTGTTATTAATTTAAATTTATTGGTACACTTTAGGTATAGAGTATGATGATATTCATCACTGAGATCTTGTATCTATACATGACAGATCTTCATTCTTGTTTTTTCCCCATTCCCTTCTCCTCCCCCCAACTCTACCACCTTTCCCCATTTACAGAGCATTTTTCCTTCTTTTCTCATATTTTTCTTTCCCTTTTTTCCTTTTCCCCACCTCCCCTCCCTAGTTACCTAGTAATTCCTCTTGCGTGAGAAATTGGAAGTGTAAGTGAGAATCATAATGTATAGTAGATATTGTGAAGTAGGAAGAAAACATTCAAGGGAGAAGAGGAATACATATTTTTTTCTTATTTAGCTTAGTGTTAATACTCTTCTGGAGCGCAGATTCCAAATGATGCTTGGTTGTGTGCAGTGAGGTTGGCCTGTGCTAAGCAGTGAGATGAGAGTTATCAGAAGACCCATTTCCCCTCCACAGCGAAGAACATAGCTGGGTAAGAGGTATGAAGTAATGAACCAGTTGCTGCCTTGAATGATTCATCCTCCTCCTCTCAATATTATTCAGCTTTTTTATAAAATCATTTTCAAATACATCTTTTGAGCTAGCTAACACAAGGAAGCCTTCCAGCATATAGCAGGGTAGAATATTACACTGGGGAGTTGGTATCTTGTTGAACTCAGATCACAGGGTAGCTGATGATCTGAATTTGCATATTTATGGCATTTATCACTAGGGGCCCAGGTGATTGTCATCAATAAGAATGAAAACCTAATCTCATATGATATCGCTTGTCTGCTTCTCATTTATTCAAAATTAAATAAACATAATGTTCTTTTACAAAAATCTTTTGGAATCCATAGGAAGTGTAATTTGAGTCATTATGAAGTTCATGAGAGTAGAGTCAAGAGAGACACACTGGAACTCAAACATGTGTTATGTGGTGGGGGGCAGGTGTCTTTTGGTGTATTCTTTTGCACTGGGATGTTAATATAACTTTCAAGCAATAAGACTAACTCATGCTTAACATAATGCCCATATCCTGGGCATTTGAATAAGTGGGTTTGACTATGCATAGGCTGAGTTAATCATTAAGCCAGTCCAACTTCATTAGATGAAATACAAGAGAAGTGCCTGATGTCATAAGAACTAAATTTTACACTCATCCTAGCCCATTAGAGAAAAAAAATTTAAAATGTCAAGAAAGAGAAAGTCATTTTGTAGAAAATCATATTTCACATTAGCTCTTTTCTCTGAAGGATCCTGAGTACTGAACATACTGTAGATGAGTAGAAGATCAAGATGTTTGTCATGTCTGCAGTGGTGACATTTTGTTTCTCTCATGTGGAAGGTCGTACATATAATTATGACTATGTCCATGTTCTTATGGAAAAACCACACAACTTCCAACTTCCTGTCCTGTAAATGTGCTCATGTACTAGAATTCAGCCCATGGGGAACTGCAGCTGTTTGTGATTATTATCTTGTCTCTCAGCTTGATTGGCTAGCCAGAAACTTTGTAGCTCTGTAGAGCACATTTCCAGGTGTATCTGGGTGGGCTACAGAGACATGACTGGGTATCTTGACTCTTGATCTGGGTCATTGTTGCTCTCAGCTTTCTAGATGCATTGAACTGAGCAACTCTCCTCCACCAGCGCACCATGGACCGAAACGTCTGAAATTGTGAACTTAAATCAACCTCTCAGTGAGGGTTAATTTGTTAATTGTCAAGTCGAGTGGGGTGCACCCAGCTGAACTGGGTGAAGAAGACTCACTTTAAGGATTATTGTTGAAATATATAATAGGAGGACAGGGAGAAGGATTTGAGCTGACTTTTTTAAGAGGAGCTTTGGCTGCTGTCTTCAGAGCAGCTCCAATCTTCACTGTCACCGAGAATGACTGCTGAACTCTCTAGAGGAACTCTAGTCTTCCTGTCCTGGCTTTTGTCACAGATTCCTCAACTTCCAGCACATCCTTTTGGCCTACAGGCTCTCCAACTGAGCTTTTAGTGCTAGTGCGGATGCTTCAGTCTCTGGTCACAGATGCTCTGGGCTCCTCATGTGGCCTCCTATGTGACTTTGTCATGAATTCTGCCTGTGGCTGGATCCTTCTGGTTTCTAGAGTGGACAGATCTTTTGCACTTGTCTACATTTAACACTGTGGGTGGCCACTCTAGGCCAGTCTTGTAAATTTCTTTTTTTTTTAATTTTTTAATCTTTATTGGTAAATTTTTGTGTCCTGCATTAAATCTTTCTGAGAGGATGCTCAGTCTTTTGGGAGCCTTACTCCAGCCATGCGAACTCTTGAAAGCACTGACTAAAGAATGCTTTTTAAAAGTTGTGGGTGTGAAGCATTTTATAAAAGAAATTAAAAGCTGACACAAAGTTCTAAATTTACGTATTTTTTACCTTATTCTAAAAGAAAGAATGGATAAAATTCTCACGTGAATAGTCATCAGAGAAGAGTCTGATCAACAACCAGGGTAATTGAATCTAAGGTTATCATATTAATCAAACATCCATAGCCAAGAAGAAGAGTAAACTGTGAAAATCATCCTACTTCAATGCAGAAAAGAAGAAACATATTTAATACCCTAACTTATGATCTAATCCATAAGTCCATTGTGACAGGACATCCATTAATCATATTTATGCCTAGTTATGACAAAGTGAGTTTTGTACAAAACACTTGTGAAAGTTAGCTCACCCAAATTCAGGGACTTACTAAATATAAGAAGGCATTTGTAACCTCTAGTATCTTCTTGTCCAGTGGAAGCCAGAGTTCTCCAGTTCCCATACTAGATAAGAAGGCCTAGGACTGCAGGAAGCACAAGGTACAAAG
The DNA here is from genome assembly GCA_004026965.1 of Petromus typicus. Classification (NCBI taxonomy): domain Eukaryota; kingdom Metazoa; phylum Chordata; class Mammalia; order Rodentia; family Petromuridae; genus Petromus; species Petromus typicus. The sequence continues at coordinate 34,506 of PVIR01013490.1, forward strand.
GTGCTCATCCCAGAAGTTAACACAGATACTGAAAGCTATTGCAGGAAAAGCCTCTCAGAAGAGGCAAGCAGGGCCTTGAGCAAGCAGAGACTGGTGGTGGGAGAGGGTGTGGGAGAAAGAAGCACATCAGGGAAAAGAACAGTTAGGAGGCTGATGCAGTACTGTAGGAAGAAGAGGATGCAGTAGGGGAGGAATACATGAGGATGGGCATGAGCAGGGACTGGTAGAAGAAGGGGGAGAAAGGTGAGGCTCATTCACAGTCCTTCCCTATGAAGTGAGGAAGCTAATGAGCAAGCTGGAGTTGGCAAAGTGACCTTCGGTTTGCTGAACAGACTTCTGTCTGCAGCCTGCTTTTGATAGACTCCGTTAGGCCCTCTGAATGACCTCAAGAATGTTGAGCTCTATCATGCTTCTAAGTACCTCAGAGAGGACTAATTACACCAGATTAGACTAATCCAATTCTTCCAATGATCCAATTTTGTATCTGTGCTCATAAAATGTCATAGGAAGATGGATTGTACATGCCATACACTAGTGATGAATCAAAGTTAATGGCAGAGCTAAGTTATTTTAAAATTGTCTTCAGCTAATTCTAAAAGCTGAACAGAAAATGTATTCCTTCATGTTTGGGTCCAGAATTCATAAAAATATGTGTGTGTGTACATATGTGTGTGAATGGTTGATGATATGTTTCATGTAAGAGTAATCATTATCAATTCTTTTATATTTTGGCTTATCTATTACAAGGAGTAAGAATTCCAGACATACAGCCCTTTCCTGAAGAACACTTACATTTCTACTGAGATGATAAAGAGTCAAAGATAGAATTAGCAGGAATTGATAGGACATCTAAGCTCAGTAAATTTCATCATAAAATATTCTGGCCTATTGTGGGTAGATTTTAATCTGTGACTTGCTGAAATTCTTTCTTTTTTCACATTTATCAAAGCATCACAGTAGGTGAAAGATCACTGTATTTTATGAACAAGTCTCCTCTGTCCTTTATTTTATTTGAGGTGCTTTCACTTCCAAAATGAACTTCTAAAACTATATGCAAACTCAAACATTTTAAACTGGAGATGAAATTCAGCAACACAGTAAGTTATCCCATACACCGCAGAAAACACCGAAGTCAAATGGGAACCGAACAGCAAAAATGTCTTCAGGAAACACCTTGTTAATAATTCATAAGATAGAAACTTCAAGATATTATGGTTCAGATATTCAAATAGTTTGGGGGTAAAGTGGTCTGAGACAGATTTTTTTTTTTTTTGAGATAGGGTCTCGCTTTGTAGTTCAGGCTGGCCCTGAGCTCAGTCTCAAACTCACATCACAGCAATCCTCCTGCCTCTGCCTTCCTAGTGCTGAAATTACAGGCGTGAGCCACCACGCCCGGCACTGTGGTATGTGGTACTGATTGCTGCTGGGTGTGAGTCTCCATGCCCAGTATTGTATGTGGTTACCGGGGATCGAACCCAGGCCCTGGTGTTCACAAGACAGGCACCAGAACCACTGAGCTAAATCCCCAGTCTGAGACCTATTTTTAATCTGACTGTAATTCAGAGTACGACGTCTGGACATGACCTTCAAATCACGTCATGAGATGAGGAAACAGGATGTCTGTCTCCTGCTTCGCTTTCAAACCACCAAGAGTAAACTATACTCACAGCACAGGATTTTTTATTTATTTATGCACAGGATTCTTTCTAGCAACACTGAAGGTAAAAGAGCTAACTGGAAGAAGGAGATGTGGCACTTACATTTCTTTTATACATGTTCCGGCTCAAATCAAAAGCCAAATAAAGAATTTCTTGAGTTACTTGATGGAAGCCGTATACTCTGAACACTGATCTACAAGTATTACTTATCATTTCTCCAGTGTGAGAAACTGAGGGGGTAAATGTGCCCCAAATTCTATAATAGCTATTGTGAAATATGAAGAAAATCTTCAAAGAGGAAAGGACATTAAGGAAGGGAAGGGAAAGCAAAGAAGGGAAATAAACATTTGAGGGTAAAAGGAAAAAGAAACAAAGCTTATGTATATGGAAAGCAGAGGCTGAAGGGAAGTTAGGGGAACAGGAAAAAGAAAAATAAAGTTACATCATATACAGGCACAAATTCTCAAGGAGGAATGTGATCATAAAATGTACCAATAAACTCAATTGAAAGAAAAGAAAACAAACAGGTCAAAATGTCATATCCTTTGTCATATTCTCAAGAAAACTACAAAGCTAAACAGTAACCATAATTTAACAAATGTGAAGCTCCAGGGAAATTGAAATGAAATAGCTTAAGACAAAAGTGTTTGATCTGTGTACCAGTAAAGTTAAGCTGGCAAAAATAATAAAGTAGAAGAGAAAATTTAAGAACTTTAAGTGAATGATTATTTTGTTGTGTCTTTATATTGGCAGGCTAATTAAAAGCTGACTTCCATCCAATTGTATAGGAGACAGATGGTTTGCCTTCAATAATTCACTGGAGTTATAAGGTAAGAGCAGGGGAAAGATGGCACAAGATGCTAAGAGCCACAGCACGTGTCAGTCTTCTACACTAGTGCTGTCTTTGCCTTACAAGGGATGCTGAGGAGTTTCACACCATTATTTATCTTACATCACAAGTGATCTTGCTGCCTATTCTCTTACCTGTTCAACAAGCTTCTAAATTAAAAAAACTGTCTTGCAGTGTATCTGTATTGATTTAATATCATGCACTTCATCCTTAATATTTGTTGGTGAACCAAAACTGTTTAAAATTACAAATCCAACATATTTACTTTAGCAAATAAGAAACCTGACATTCAGAAAGAGTATGATAGTTTTCCAAATAAAGCTTCTAATATGATCTCTCTGCTATTAAACCACAGACTCCTGAAATCAGAGTCCTACTTCCCCATCACTCCAGTTCCTTCCTGTCATCTGATTCAACAGATATTTCCAGTAGCTTTGATTCAATGTTGCCCATCCTGTGATGCTTTTAAATTCACAAGTTTTGCTCTGGCTTTTGCAGTGTTTCAGTGATTCAAAAATCCTCAGGGCTAGAAAGACTTCATGGCTTCTTCTTCCTCTGCAAAATCCATTAATAAACCTACAGCAAGAGTCAGGTGCACAAAGAGCTGTGTGCATGGTACCAGCATGCATCACTGTGGGGCGCTGGGGCAGCCCCTCATCAGAAAGCTGTGAAAGAATCATGGGAAAGGTCATAGGAAAGTCATGCAAAAACATTTTACCTTGTGAAGGCTCCTCAGAGCCTATTACCACTGTTCTATCCAGGTTTACCTCACTTCAGCTTTAAGGAACCTTTTGTTCCTTTCGGAACAAATATTTCCAGTTTTTCTCAGGTCATTTTGTACCCATTTCCTAGTAACCTCTCTTCTTACCACTACTTCATCCAATTTCATTTAACCATGAATATTCTCTCTTTCCATTTCACTATCTAATTCTAATGGATTATACATAATCTCATATATTCTGTGTGTGGTAGCAGTTGCATGACTTACTGGTCATTTTCTTTTCTATCTCTGAATATCTGAAATATTTATTTTCTCATCACCGTACTCCTGAATCTTAGAACTCTGTCTACATAATGTTGACATCCACATATGTTTTTCTGCAGCTTGATTTTAGGATCTCAGCTTTGGGTTGGTGTTTGTGTTGATTTCCTCCATAAGCCACAGTGATGGTTCTTTTACACAGCTCTCCTCCTTCTGGGCTCATCAAGACTGCACTGCATCTTGACTCTTGACTGCAGCCATTGACTCTTTCAACTGAAATATGGCATATGGCTTGCCTTGGACAATAAAATGTGAGAGGAGTGACATACAGATCTCACAGGCACAAGTTTTAATAACTAATTTGTGATTTACCTATTACCTTTCTCTGTCCAGCAACATAGGCACAAAAATAGAACTACTTCAGTCCTGCTCAGCCTGTGTGCTTGAATGATGACGTTGAAGACTTTATTGTTGAAATGTGATGGATATGGACTTCAGTTGGAAAGCCTTTTATACACAACAGTAAGGTGTAGGGATTCTTTGTTTCTATCCTATAGTTTATGACAGTTAGCTCAACTAATTATCCTACAGCAGGCTCATCCATACAGTGACAATCCAGACCTTTGTAAAGATGAAACAGAATTAGACACTATATTTAGAAGTAATTTTGGAAATGTCTCTGTATTGACAACTAAACATTCAGAGGTAAAGTAAAATCAACAAAAACATGCTTTTATGGTTTATATAAAGTAAATCTAAATAGTTTCCCTTAACTTTAACTGACCTAGGAAGTCCCAGAGCAGCCCAAGGTTGTGAACAATGCTTGATATGCAAGTACTGAAATATTCATTTTTAGGTTAATTTAGGAAGGGGAGGAAGAGGATTCCTGGAAAGACAGATGTTTTATGGAACTGCAAGTGTATACAGGAGATAATTAAACTGAAATTTTAAAAATTAGTGGTATTACATTGAGTCCATCTATTTATGCACTCAAAACACACTTTATACATTTTCTTTATTTTGTGCATAGGTGTTTTACACAACAACATTCTAGAAAGCAAGAAAGGTGGGTTGAAATGTGCTTATGAAAGTCACAGAGAGATGAAGAGAGAAAACAGTAGTGATGGCCTGGTTATTTACATATGTCAGATGAAACATGATAAGCAGCTCCACCATCACAAGTTTTGTACTTCCTTATAGCCATCTCTTTTCTGCTCCCCCCCTTTCTTTTTTTGAGACAGGGTCTCACTTTGTAGTTCAGGCTGGCCTTGAGCTAACCTCACACTCACATCAGAACAATCCTCTTGCTTCTGCCTCCCGAGTGCTGGGATTATAGATGTGAGCCACCACGCACCACACTGTGGTATGTGATACTGATTGTTACTGGGCATGTATCAGGCTTGTACTGGGCATGTACTTGAGCTTGCAAGACAGGTGCCAGAACCACTGAGCTAAATCTCCAGCCCTATTTTGCCTATTATTATAAAATATACATCTCTTTTCGTGCATAACAGTAAATCAGCATGATAAATTTTTTTAAGTGGACAAAACATTGCAGGAGCCTCTCGGTTCTCTGAACTCTTCTTATATAACCCAGAAAAAATTATTTCACAAACACTGTTTGCCAACTTACTCTGCTCTAAGGAGCTCCGTGAAGTGCTGCTTCTGAATTTTTAACGTGCACATTATGACGGAATCCTGTCAGAGATGCACTGGGGTGAAGACTAACATCCTATATTTCTAACAAACTCCGCAGCGACGTCACTCGTCACCGAAGTGAGCAAGCTTTGTGGGTTGAGCAAATAACCAAAGCTTCTCATGGTGCTTGTGAACTGCCTCTAGGCGTTTCTCCCCGCGGTTCTCGGTCCTCATGGGCTCGCTGGAGACTGGAGCCTGCGTGTGTCTTCCTCAGGCCGTCCTCAGATATGCGTCATTTCAGGCAGATGGCACACAGAGAGTCCTCCAGCTCGCCGAGAGTGGCCAAGGAAGAACTCTACCAATGCAGTCAAATCCAACGATGTTTTTCCAACTGTAGATTGCTAGCTGTTTGTGGGTAGTAGGTCTTTCTTACTTTTATTTTTATTTGTGTTTAATGGTGTTCTTTAGGGACTTCTTTTTATTTTTAATTAAATATAGAAAAAAATTTACTTGGTACTTGCATTATGGTTTTACATTATCAGACACAATAAAGATATGTGTGTGTTTATATATGTATATATATACATTTACATATACTTATATACATATATATTCTTTTTAATGAAAGTTTTTAAGCAAAACATTTATTGGAATATTTCAGACATACATAATGATAACATTCATCATAGAGAATGTGTGTGTGTGTGTGTGTGTGTGTGTGTGTATGTGTATGTGCTGGGTAATGACAGGAAATGGATAGTGAAGATGACATTTTTTGAAGTCTAAATTAAGAGTTTAGACTGTACCAAGAGCAAGATGACTGGATCTGAATCCTAAATTCTGCATTTATGATTTATGTGCTACTGAGAAAATTTCTTTTATAGCTACAGAGTCCTTATCTGTAAAATAGTGGTAAGGAATATTTTATTTCATAGAATTTTATAAAATTGCCATGTATTAATATTTGTGAAACTTTATATGCAGAGTGCTAAATACATGCAAGCTATCATTTTTATTGTCAGCAAAAAGTACAAAGTAAAAAGAAACTGAAATCCTGCTTATACAGAAAGCTCAGGCACCCCGTCCTGTATTAAATGTGAAACTTGATGACGGGAATAAAAATGGGCTGAGCTTTCTAGAGTTTTGGCCAAATGTCTAGATTTGGACTTGACATCCCAGAAAGACAAGAAGTCAGTTGAATAAAGCTTTGCTTGAGGAGACCTGCAAGTAACAGACAAAGAAGACCCAAATCAGACAGAAGTGAACCCAAGGCAGAAGACTGGAAGTTGTCAGCGATCTGAGGAGAAAAAGCAGCAATAGCACCCAACATCCCTGAGAATGTCGCTGAAATGAGGATGCACAGTCACCTTTGCCTTTGGCCAAACAGTGATCATTACTAAGAAAGCAGTTTCTGCAGAGGGATCAGTATGTTTGTGTGCATGTGTGTATATACCCAGGTGCACATATGTATAAAAAATTGAATCCAGAAGTACAAGGAGTAATTGGAAACTGTGCTAATTTAAATAGCGTTACAGTTTTGGCTGGGGAGTTAGCTCAGTGGTTCTGCCTGTCTTGCAAGTGCAAGGACCCAGGTTTGATCCCTGGTAACCACATAACAATACTGGGTGTGGAGACTCACCCCAGCAACAACCAGTACCACATACCACAGTGCTGGGCATGGTGGCTCACGCCTGTAATCCCAGCACTTGGGGGGCAGAGGCAGGAGGATTGCTGTGATGTGAGTTTGAGACTGAGCTCAGGGCCAGCCTGAACCATAAAGTGAGACCCTGTCTCAAAAAACCTAAAAAACCAAACAAACAAAATAGCATTAAATTTTCAAGTACTTGGTGGAAATAAGATGAATTATCCTCATTTGCCATCATCTATTGTAAGGGGCGAGCCACTAAGGAAAGAAGTTCAAGATAACAATGGGAAAGATGAACAAAGTAACATCCCTGAGTAAAATGGTAAAGATGGTAGCTCAATTAAAATACAGGAAAACTTTCTCAAACAAAATTTCTCTATTGATGCAATAAGAAAAAAAAAACTTAACTTTATCAGAAACTTAGTGTATGCTGAGAACTGAGTTAGTGTTCTTCATTGTGATAATCCTGGACTATGACTTCTCAATGTTAAGACAAGGAGCTGGGCCTGAACCACGACACCCTCAGGCCCGAGGGGACTCATGCCTCATCCTCTCGGCCATTAGAAAGCATAAAGAAAGAAGTTTATAGTCTTAACTAGCTTCTTGCCATGGTTTTTACAATGAAAAAACCAGGCTAAACAACCAGATTATAGGACTCACAGCAGTCTATACTGAACAGTTCTTTGGTTGTTATCAAGATATTTTTATCTGACTAAATACTCTAATGAACCTCCATGATAAATTAGATGTAGCCTTTTCTTGTGTTTCTTAACTGTGTCATATTTGTACCTATGCAATATCAGCTAACTATTCTTAAAGAAAATTATACTTACTATTACTGTCTTTACTTGAAGATAAAATGACCAGCTAAACAATCTATTAAACAAACCGGAAAAAATAAATTGTTCAAATGTATTTTTTGTTCTTCAGATTTTGGTTGTACACACATGCTGAAGAAACATGGACTATGGGAAGTTGCTGGAGGTATTAGTAACTGATTATCAGCAACTTAATATTATTTAACCATTTAATGATGGCATAAATGGTGACACTCAGAATA
>PVIR01013491.1:0-42233 GCA_004026965.1 Petromus typicus
TGCTAGCTACTGTAGCATGAGTTATGGGCTTTGTTCCCCTGTGACAGGAAGTGGCCCTCCACACTCTTCTTTTCTGTGAGGAGTCAGTGATCTTGCCCTGGGAGTGTGCTCAGCTCATTTCTGCCAGGTCTTTTGCACTTGCCCTTCCCTCACCCATATTGCTCTGTAGTACTGCTCTGCGTGGCTGCACCTGCTTCAACAGGTTTTGGTTCAACTGGCCCCTTCTGGCAGGGCTATCCCAAATAGCTTGGTGAAATCAGCCTGTCCCTGTCCTTGTTGCTCTTTTTTTAAAAAATTGAAATCTTTATGGTACATTACGTATACGCATCATGATTGCACTCCATAATTGGAATTTGTACCAGTATAAGACACAACTTAATTCTCATTTTTTCTCATAGCCCTACCCACCCTACCACCCCCCTATATACATAAAATTTGTTTCCTTTCTTTTTTGTTATAATCTCATTATTTTTCCCCTTTCACCCTATTTCACTTTGAGTATTTTCTCTTTCACAGTATATAACATACAATGCTAGGACTCATTTACATCTTTATTTTCTCATACCAGAGAAAAGATGCGATATGTACTTATCTGTGACCTATTTAGTCCTTGTTGCTCTTATTCCTTATCTTGCCTTACTTACTTCCCAGCACCTTTCCCCGGAAGTATCTTGTTTCCTTTGTTTTCCTGTCTGCTTTCTTGCTTAGAATAGGGAACAAGAATCCTAACTGTCTTATTTAGTGTTGTGTCACAATGTGGAAGCAAGGATCTTGGCGTTTCTAGCATGGATCATGAAAGAGAGCCTCTTGCCCTGCTCCTTCTTTTAATAGGGGCTCCAAGTTGTATTTCTGCACATTTTTATGAACACTCCCCCAAGGACACCTCTTTAGGGAGTTGTTGAGGCTCTCCACTCCTTGGCAGGAGGTACAGAAGTGAACTACTGTGTTAATGTGTTTATATTAGGGGCTATATTAAGATTCTACATGCTGCTCTGTCCTAGGAAGCTTGGGGCTGCTGTAACAAAATACAGTGGACCATTTACTTATGAACTCACTTCTTTTCCAAGGGCTGGCTGTAACTCAAATTGGGAAATTGAAGGCTCAGGTTCCTCTATACAGCCTTCAAACTCTCCCTCCTGTACACAGGCGGATCTCAGTGTCCATAGACATTGGCCCAGGACTTCTCTCTTGCCCCCACACAGGACAGGATGCTGCAGTGTTCCTTCCAAACTTTACAGGTTCAGTCTGTATCTGAGACCATCTGGAAGCACAAGTGGCTAGCATTCAGTTTATAACTCAAGACTTTGGTCATAAGTTAAAACTAAAATTCCTGTCATAACCCAAGTTGTTCATATGTCAGGCCTTTCATAACTTGAGGATTCACTAGACTATGGCATGGGCGGCATAATGAACAGACAATGATTTCTGATAGCTCTGGATGCTCAGAAGCTCAGGATGAAGGTGCTGGCAGATTTGATTCTTAGTGAGTGCAGGGCTTCTTCCTAGCTTGTAGAGGCTGCCTTCTTGCTATGTCCCCACACAGTGAAGACACGGAGCTCTGTTGTCTGCCTCTTCTTACAAGGCAAGAAGATCATTAGGGGCACTTTAGTGACCTCGTACCTAGTTACTCCCCAAATGCCATCACCCTGGGGCTGAGGCTTCAGCATTTGAGTTCAGTCTGTAATACCCTTTTAAAATTTGCTTTCTAATCTCTGCCGTATTTAAATAACTATCATGTCTTTCTTGTATTATGTGAGTACTTAATAAAATATTCTTTAAAATTTATCAGCAAAGGTAGAAAAACAACTTTAGTGTTGGATACATTAAGAATTGAAAATGTCATGTGGATTTAACATTATACCAGGACTTAAAGAAATGAAATGAAATAGATTTTTTTTTTCTTGTTTGTAATGTGCTTTTTCCTCTGAACTGCATTTTTTGTATGAGTAGAAAGAGAGTTGGTTAGCTAGGTTCTGACTTCTATTTCCTGAGAAGGGAGTTTGGCATAAGTGATGCACTTTCCTGGGGACCTGTCCAGATACTTGTCTCAGGAGTGCTTGACTGCATATTATCCCAGGGACGATGTCTTGGCACATAAACTCTAGCAGAAAAGTATTTGCATGTGAAAAGCAAGGGTCTGATGTCTGGTGCCGTGCCACTGACCACCTGTGTTCTCTTATTCCCGAAAAAGAGTGTAGAAGGCTTTGAGGTAGAAGCTCTGACTTCCTTTGTGGTGGTGGCTACTGATGTGCTCAGTGCAGACCTGTTTGGTTAGGTTATTGTGGTTCTGTCTTTGTTAGAGGGGACAGAACACTCTCTTTGTCCTTCTAAGACTAGAGCAGAAATACTATTTGGGATTTGTAGTTTGGAAATATCTTCTTCTATTATGTAAAGTAAAACTAAATTAGAACTGAAATTATGGTTACAAGTGGTTTGTAAAGCAAGGTTGGTCTAATTTCTAATCAGTTTGAGACAGCACATATGCGGAACAAATCATGGTTATTAATTAGATGCCCTTTTCATTAATAATGTTAATAGAAGTGCTGGATGGTTGTTTATATAGCATATTATAGAGTGTGACAGAGAATCATAACAGGCACCTTTTATGGAGGAGAAGGGTGGACACAAAGGATCCTTGCAGAGTGTAGTCCATGGGTGGTGCGGTTCAGTCTGAGACATCCTGGGGTTTTCATTAGGTCCTGATTGGGAGGCAGCTGTGAATCACTGTCAGAGGTTCATTTGTGGCTCTTGGAGCTGGCTGTGACTTCCCTGTGGCTCTCAGTCTGACAGTCTCAGAAACATTGAACAGGACCCAATTTGTTTTTCAGGCATGAGCTCACATTAACTATGGTTGCTGAAATTAGATGCCACTTTTTAATTTTACAGCAATAAATATGGCTGTCGCACAAACTAGGATACTGATTTCAGTGTGGGCCACAGACAGATGGAGAGAATTAATATTTATTAAGTGCTGTCAGATATTGTGTATAAAGACTGGGCTGGCCATTTTATTTACATTATTTCTATTTAATCTTCCAAATAACTGTATAAAGAAAATGTTATTATTCTATATTAAAGTGTTATTATTCCCATTGTGTAAAAACATGAGAGAAGACTGTTCTAGCTAAAGGAGGTTTAAGAAATATAATACTCCTGTGCATCATACTTAATCATATCCTGGGTTAAAAAATGAAAGACAGTTTTGAGACAACCTGCAAAATTAAATGTATACTGTATATTAGATAATGTTATTGTATCAATGACAAAAACATGGTGATAATGATGTTGAACTTATAGTAAAATGCTTTTGTTCTTAGGAAATAAATTGAAAAGTACATAAAGGTGAAAGATAATTATGCCCAAATTTTCTTTGGAGAAAGGAAGAAAATATGAATGTGAAGAGAAATAAGTGTGAATGTTAACACAGAAGAAATAGAGTAAAAGTATCAAACTATTAAAAATTAGTGGCTTTAGATAGAGGATATATGGATATTCTCTTGTACGGAGGAGGAAAAGATGTCTTTGTGGAACACTGCTTTGATCAGTTTTGATTTCTAAATGAATTCTCAGAAAACAAATGATTTCCCCTATCTTCAGATTCCTGGGCAACATCTGTTTCCTTCTAGGGTAAGAGAAGTCAACTTTTTACTTAGAAAATGGTCTTTTTTTTCCTATGACATAATACCCATAATATTTTTTTTTATAGATTTAAAAAAAATCTTTATTGGTACATTAAATATACACATCATGATTGCACTCCATAATGGGGATTTGTACCAGTATAAGATACAACTTAATTCTCATTTTTTCCCATGGCCATACCCACCCTACCATCCCCCCATATACATAAAATTTGTTTCCTTACTTTTTTGTTACAGTCTCAACATTTTCCCCTTTCACCCTATTTTACATTGAGCATTTTCTATTTCACAATATATAACATACAATGCTAGGACTCATTTACATCTTTATTTTCTCATACCAGAGAAAAGATGCGATATGTACCTATCTGTGCCCTATGTATTTCACTTATGAGGATATCCTCAAGAATACCCATAATATTTCTTGGAATTAAAAAAATTTTGTTCAAGATTAGAAACCTTAGAAGGTAAGGATACGCTTTTAGGTTTAGGATATTTCCTTTTCTTTTTATTTTTTTTTGAGACAGGGTCTCTGTTTTGTAGTTTAGGCTGGCCCTGACCTCAATGTGTAGCCCAGGCAAGCCTCAAATTGACAGCAATCCTCCTGCCTCTGTCTCCTGAGTACTGGGATTACAGGCATGGGCCACCATGCCTGGCACCGTGGTGTGTGGTCCTGATTGCTGGTGGGCATGAGTCACCATGCCCAGCATTGTGGTATGTGGTTACTGGGAATCAGACTTGGGACCTTGCGCTTGCAAGGCAGACACTGGAACCACTGAGCTAAATCCCCAGCCCAAGATATTTTTGAATTACCCAGTAAAAGAGATGGAGCAGTTGAGGTTGGAAAACCAAACACCCGTAGGCAAAATGTACAACAAAGTGCAGTGGTAGGGTATCCCTTTTGATATAGGGCACCAGGTAATCCAAATAAGAGAAATATAGCTCCCAAGCTGCTAGGTAGCTAAAACTCGAGTTTGTGTTCTGTAAAATCAAAGAATGAACTGTAGGAACAACACAGGTTTAAAGTAGGAAGATTTTATTGAGAGAAAGATAGCTTCTGTGTAATAGAAACAGTAAAGGGGCCAGAAAGTGGCCTGTTTACCCGTGCTGCTTTTCAAAGGTGTTTAATGGGGCAAAGCCACAAAGTGAGGTGGCTACAAAGCGGGACAAAACTGCAAGATTCAGTGGAAAATCAAAAGGTGGGCATAAAGTGGGACAAAATCATGATCGACCAATAAGATTACAAGTACAGTTTCCCAGGTAATATTTATTAAGTGGAGATCACATATAGAAGCTAGACCTGTAGAAAGCATACATGGATTTCCTAGAAAGAATCGTTTAGCTAGGGATGTTTTGGTCCCCAATTAAATATGTTTGTGATACATAGTTATTATATACACATATATATAAAAATATATATAATATATAATATATATTTATATATTATATATATTTAGGTTCTTTGAGACAGTGTCTTGCTTTGTGGTTCAGGTTGGCCCTGAGCTCAGCCTCCAACTCACATCACAGCAATCCTCCTGTCTCTGCCTCCCGAGTGCTGGGATTACAGGTGTGAGCCACCACGCCCAGCACTGTGGTATGTGGTACTGATTGCTGCTGGGTGTGAGTCTCCATGCCTAGTATGGTATGTGGTTACTGGGAATTGAACCCGGGTCCTTGCGCTTGCAAGACAGGTGCTGGAACCACTGAGCTAAACCCCTGGCCCCAACATAATCATTATATTTATCTTGGGGAATTGGTAATATACATAACATATCTTGATCCTTTTTACTCCTCACTCCCTACCTTCCTTCTCTTTTTCCCTAGATCTCTTTCTCATCTATTGATAGGAATGGACCTAATCATTGATAGCTATTTAGAATATCGATCACTGCTATCCGTCCCCAGGGGAAGTGGGTGGGTGGATAGTTTTTCACTTTTCATGTTAACTTTCAGTGAGTGTGCCTCAGTTGTTTTCTGTGCTGAGGCCCTAGCCTTTGCTAACTACCGTATAATTTTTTTAAACCTAACTTAGCTATCTGAAGTTCTATGAGCCCTCAAATACAAGCAGATGCAGACAAACTACTGCTTGCAGTGTAGACTAATGTCATCAAGGGAGAAACTGGAAGCAGTTAGTTGATGTTGGCATTCCCAAGAATCTGCTTGGTATTCACTGGATTGTTCAGTGGACCCAGTTGAGAAGAGCAGCTGAGGCACTTGGCCTGGTCTTGCATATCACAGAAACAGATGAACAAAAAATTCTAGAGCTAAATTCACATTGACTACTACCCAAAAGCATGAAATAAAGAATGTAGATTTATCTGTTAGAAAAACTAACCAGAATACTTTCTCCTAAAAATTCAGGTAACCTATGTTAAGATGGTCAATAGAAGAGGATCAAAGCCCAGTCCCACATAAAGTTTGTAATGTAAATATAGCAAGAACAGCACAGCACCACCTCATGCAAGCATAGCAGAGGCACATGCTCACAGCTGATAATTGTATTTAAAGTGAGTTAAAGACATTAAAAACATAAAAGAAGTGGGTGGGAGATTTAGCTCAGTGGTTCTGGCGCCTGCCTTGCAAGTGCAAGGTCTCAAATTCAATCCCTGGTAATACAACAATGCCGGTGTGGGGACTCACGCCCACCAGCAATCAGTACCACACATCACAGTGAGGTCTGGTGGCTCATGCCTGTAGTCCTAGCAATCGGGAGGCAGAGGCAGGAGGATTGCTGTGAGTTTGAGGATTGCCTGAGCTATATTATGAACACAGGGCCAGCCTGAACTACAAAATAAGACCCTGTCTCAAAAAACAGATATACAAGAAGTGAAATTACAACAGAACACAAAATCTAGTTAGAAAACTTTAGAGATCAAATGGATAAAAATTCATAAAGAATTCAAACAAAACGAAACAAAACTCTTCAGGGGCCGGGGATTTAGTTCAGAGGTTCTAGCGCCTGCCTTGCAAGTGCAAGGACCTGGGTTTGACCCCCGGTAACCACATACAACAATGCTGGGCATGAAGGCTCATCCCCCCCCCCCCGCAATTAGAACCTCATACCACAGTGCTGTGTGTGGTAGCTAATGCCTATAATCCCAGCACTCAGGAGGTAAGAGGCAGGAGGATTGCTATGAGTTCCAGGCTGAGCTCAGGGCCAGCCTGAACAACAAAAGCGAGATGCTGTCTCAAAACAAAACAAAAAAAAACTGTTCAGTAATGCATTTTCAGTGAATAAATATACCTAACACATATATTAAGTGAAACAGAAGATAAAATGGAGGGGAAAAAAGGAACTAGAGAAAAACCGTTAAAAAGAAACGCAACATATTTAGAAGACAGGCAAAGAAGATAAAACATATATACATACATCCATACATATAGATCACTCACTGTGAGACACCATTAAGGAAAGCAGAACAAGAGACAACAACATATTAAAATCTAGAGTTCAAGAAAATGTCTTTTAAGTTTAAAAAGTAACCCTTGAAATTGTTTATTGAATGGCACACTGTGAATCTGAGAACATTGACCTAGAATGACCAAGACATATCCTAATAAAATTACTAGACTTGGAAAAAAATCTTTTGGGCCTTCAGACCAAAATTGCAAGTGATTTATGAAGTAAAGAAAATCAGATTACCATTTAACTTTTTGACAGCAACAGTTTGTGTCAGAAGTCAACAGAAAAGTGTGTTCAGGTCCTGCTGGAATGAATGTGGGAGCCACAAGGTTTGAGGCACAGAGGAACTACCTTTCAGGTTCAAAGAGCCTGGACAATTATTGTGGGATATAGGGTTATATTCTTGATTCCTTACTTGAAGATTCCACTAGCGAAGGACCACCAAAATAGCTGCAAACACATTGTCATAAGAACACTTAACACAGTTATTGTCTGACAAAGACTCAGTGAGTATTACGAGGGGGAATCATGGCCATTGGCTCTTAGTATTCATGCAGCCCAGTTATTGAAAATGCATAGATCAGGGAAATCATATATGAAGGCAATTTGAGAATTGATTTCAATATTATTTTAGTAGAGATAATATCAGCATTGATATAGGTATTCAGAAGCAGTGGAATACAGTAAATGATATGTTTTGTGATGATCTAATTCTATTAAGGAGTCTAGTCTCAAGCTAGGATTTTCCTAGGAAAGACAAGAGGTAACTGACAGAAGATATGAAATGAAGAAAAAAGTTTCTGGTACAGATTTTCAATTAAAAATATTAGTAAGACATCGCAAGCTGTTAAAAAATCACTCAGCTTGTGAATCAATCATTTACTTCTTGGTCCTGTTCTCTGTCAAAGCTAGAACCTGACCAACCCAGCAGCATGGTGGCAAAACACGCTTCTCACTTAGAGACACCAATGTCTCAGGCAACTGACAGCAGGTCAATGATCAGAGAGTTCTGAGGTGAAGAGGCTGCCACTGAAAATTTGTGTGTCAGTCGGGATCATAACTGTTTGAACTCATGAGTTCCTAATGCTCCTAAAAAGAATTATCCACCTTTGGAAAATGATAGTGACTAGGCTTTTTGGGGGAAAGTTGTAAATAATGAAATTCTTCTTTTCTATACAAACTACCATTGGGCAATCTCCTAGTTAGGGGGTTATTTCTCTTAACAGAAGTACTTATTCTAGTTAAGAACTGAAGAAGGAATGATACGATGCCATCATTTTTTGCCATCTCTAATAGATGCCTGGATGTAGACAGTGAGTACCCACATGAAATAGGAGGCAGTCCCATGTCAGGTTCTTTCTGCTGGTGGAATAGAGCACCTCCTTGGAGTTAGCGGTACCACGGAGGCTGGTAAGCACTCCTGCTCTGCCTGCTCGCTTACAGGACTTGGAAGACAGTGCATCGCACAGTCCAGACTCCCAGAAGCCCCACGGTCAAGGGAGTAGGCTTTTTTTTTAACCAGGCAAATATTATAATGGGAAAAGTGTGAAGATCTGGAAAGGGAACATTTCCGCCACATTATGAGTATACTTAATGGCATGGAATTGCACTCTGAGGCATGATTGACATGGTAATGGTAAGGGTGGCATGATGTATGATTACATTCCTACAACAACAACAACAACAACAACAAAAGATTGAAAAGCCTGCCTGTAGTCTGAGTTTTAAATGGTCTATTTGAAAATAAATAGGCATTGCTTAGGAAGTGAAATCATGAAAAAAAGCAAAGACGTGATCACTATGGTCAGGAGCTGGATTTCTCTTGGACAGTGAAGGAGACGTGAACTGGAGGAGACAAGGATGGAGGTTGGAATGAGGTGAACCGATGGGTATTAGGTGGCTGGCAACATTCTATTTCCTGATCTCTATGATTTTTTTAAGTTATATATTTCTTAAGAATTCATGAAGCTATGCATATATTTTATGTAGTTTTGTCTATCACTGTTATAGTTTGCCACAAAATGTTTTTAAAAAAACAAAAAAGTTAGGAATATTTTGGTCATAATAATTTTGGCTAAGAGACAGTTTTCTTATCTGATCAGACTGAAAAGTTATTTTTATCTGAGAAGCTCTCATCAAGGAATTATTGTGAAGTGGCAGCCTGGCTTCTGTGCATCCTTGTTTCATGTTTGTGCACGAGGAGCTTTTTGAGGGATGGATACCTTAGTGCTTTGATTTTATTGGGATTGATGCTTGGATGAAAACAGGCTTCAGGATCTTCTGTCTCTCAACAGCAGAATGGAAGCATCACTTGCTTTTAGTTTCCTTTTCCATTAATTAAATATTTAATTTGATTTCCCTGTTCTCTGTACTTTTTGGCTCTCGGCTTCATAAGAGAAATGTCAGCTTTCTTCACTGACAGTTTCTGTTAGACCTGATAATTAAATGTGGCTTTTCGATTTCAGTATGGGAAGGAGCAATCCTTAAGTCTCACAGAGCAAGCAGACTACAGATGTCATCTCGTCTAATTGGTTTGTTTTACAGAAGAAGCTAAGTCCCAGAAAAGTGAATGATTGTCTGCGGCCTCACAACAGGGCTGGCACCTTGTGTACCAGGGCAGGCAGCAGGGTGTGTTTTATGGTCCCCCTCCCTTCTGTCCTGTAGGGAACAGATGGAACAGTACTTCTAGGCATGTTTTTGTGGGGATAGTGACAAAGTACTGGTGTGCTGGGAGCTGACATGTCTGTTAAGGTTCAGTGGGTAAGTGGAAAACTTCATCCCTTTTTATGAGACTGTGTCTTAGTCGCTTTTCTCTAGGACAGAATACCTGATAGCCAACTTAAAGGATGTGAGATTTAGTTCAGTCCACATTTTAGTACATGGTTGACTGGCTTTAAAGCAGGACAGTGTGACAGAACACGGAGGGAGAAAGCTGCCCACCTCATGAAGGCCCAGAAGCAGAGAGAGACAGCGAGGAGTCAGGAAGGGAGATACAACCTTCCAGGTCACTCCCATACTTACCTGGCTCTTCCGATCAGACCCTACCTCCTAACAAGCTCAGTAATAGAATAATCCATTCATGACTGTAGTGCCCCCATGATGCAGTCACCTGCCCAAAGCCCCACTTTTGTGCATAAGGCTCTGGGGGAAATCCAGATGTAAACCATAACAGGCCATGACCCAGTCAACGTGAGGTGTGTTTCCACCCTGAGGAGTTGAGGAGAGGGGGGTTGTGAACTCTGTCCTTTAACTTATGTGCTCCTGAGGCATACCTTGAGAAGGGGAAAGTGACTAGCCAGAGTATTCTCATGAGTTGTGATGCTGTGGAGAAAATATTGAATATTTTTCTGCATCATTGGTCTCCTCCAGTATTAAATATTCACTCATTTATCAAGAAACCTGGGGAAAACATGGACAAAGTTTGGCTGTGGGCACCATACTATCCTTTCAAGTCCCCTTCTTCTCATGTGTCCTCTGGCTCAGCAGATGACCTCTTTTGACAGTGAGTGAGGGCCATCTCTTCCTCATAGTCTCATCTACTTCAGCTCCATTTGAGATATGTTTGTATTTCTACTTATTTGACCCTGGCCAATGTGTCTGGTCTGCAAAGGCCCTGTTCTCTCACTCCCTCTCTGCCTTGGTGTACACTCTAAACAACTTCGGGTTGAGTCATTACAGGAGCCTGATAACTCTTCTTCCTGTCTCTGGCCTACCTTCTCAAATCCATTATCTGTTGTATCTTACATTTTTCTTAAAAACCAGGCCCTGTGTAGTTGAGGCCTGACCTCTCTCTTTCCTGTTCCCATGTCCTCTGTAGCATTCTGAAACTTGGCCTTGGTGATTTGTTTTACAGTTGCCAGGCTATTGGTCTGGGAATGTTTGTCTGGCCTTGTCTGTCTGCTGAGTCCAACTGTACCCATTTTCTCTCTCAAGACTTGGTAGGTCCTGTTCCCATTGTCCCGTGGTGACAAAGGCAGCTCTTCCCTGTGTGTCGCTCTGGACACCTTTGAATGAGACTCCAGTTTTTCTCTCTTGTCTTCTTTAATTTTCTCCATTTCCAGCACTTATCCCAGGGGCTGGCCTGGAGATTCCCAGTGCAGACATCCCAGAAGAGGGCGTAACAGCATGGGCCAACAGATGTCTTGTCCTGTGTTTAGAGAAAGGAAGGCTGTCTGAGTTGGATGACTAAGGTTATTTGTTGGACTAGGGCCTTTGAACCAACTGCAGATGAATGTGGTGTCTCTGAGTAGGAGTGGAGAAAGCTCTAGGCCACCTTGAACAGAGGCCCATCTCATCAAGGACAGGATTCGGCGTAGCAGGGGTCAGGTGGCAATGGCAGCCTCAGGTAGGCATTGGGAGCCTGAGGCTCTAGAGTGATAGTGGTGAAGCTATGGCATACATGCCATGCCCAGCCATTGATTATCACTGAAAGCTCTAAAAGGTTTGCCATTACTACTATAGAAACAGTTTGGTTTTTGTTGGAAAGTCACTGGAGAGTAGCTGAACATTTTATTTCCCTGTAGGAGATAGGTTTGATGGAGACTGTTGTGAGCAGGTGAGCGGGCTGGATTGGAAGCATTGTGGGTCTGAGGGCATCGGGTGACAAGCGTAGTAGTACAGGGGTCAGGCATGTAGACGGAGGATGCTTGATGGATGCCAGTGCGGTGCTAGAGGACGTACAGTGAGCTGTCTCCCTCTTGTGCTGAGGGATGAGGTGTCTTTCCCGTCTTCCCTGATTCACTACAGGACACTGCTGGATTTGCAGCACAGGATTTAGGAACAGGGCCAGCATCCCGGGGAGCTCCTGCTGGACCTGCTCTGCAGTCTATGGCCGAGTGCACTCCTCCCTGGCCACTGTTTCCTTCCTGTCAGACCAGACTGACACTGGTGGAAAGTGGAGTCAGCTCAGTGCTTGGTCCAAAATTGGAGACAACTATAAAAAATATTTGCAGTCGGCTTTTCATCATCTACTGCTCCTTCACAGTTAGATGACAGTGGAAGTTTTGATTTACCATTGTGACCAGGAGTTGACTTTATTTGAAGACTGTCACTCTAAAATATGCTGTCTTCACTTTCTTAACCCACCCTTTTCCCTGATAGTATCCTCTGAAATGGGCACAGTTATTCAGGATCTTTGTCCTCACTACTCCCCTTGAAAATAAATACTAAGTTTTGTAATCCCCAGGTTTTTTTTTAAAGAGTAGTGACTCATCTGAATTACCCAGAAGTCAAAGAGAAGTGTGACTGGAGTCTTAACTTCATAATATCTCTCTTTTTTTTCTTTGCAATTCCTAGATGCCTGAGTTTTTCATAAGCATATGTGTTTTTAAGAAGAAGGCCAGGGATTTTATTGAAACTTGGGTTTTCTTCCTGAGGCTAGAGAGTATAAGGCCAGAGTAAATATTTACGGAGTGTTCACCACATGGACTCTGAGTGTGGAGTTTAGCCTCTTCCTGTGCATTCTCAAAGGAACCTCCCACCATGGCTGGAAGAAGATGCCATAACTGTCCTCTGAGGCTGACCTCATCCTGGACGTCCAGGCCACACTGGTCCCCAGAACATGCTGTCAGTCTTGTTTTCCCCGGGGCCAGGGGCTTGTCTGCATTCCCAGGGGCTGCCTGCCTCCATGCTCTTGCTTTTCCTTCTGCCTTCCTTGTAGCTCATTGTCAGTTCCACTTGGAGACATCCTTCTCTTTGCTGTTAGATTAACAGGATTTGTGCATGTTTTTCTGAGGTCCTCTCTACTTTGTTCAGTGACCAGTTCAGTCCTACAGCCCTCTTCCTGCCCGTAGGACTCTGGTTTTGGGGGGAGTGGGGAAGGTGATCTTGCGGAGAGTTGGTCTGTGGCTTCCGTCTCCCCCATCTGGGTTTACAGTCTGCCCTCTGCTGCTTGGGAAGTCCTTGCTGCTCTCCTCCCTGCTCTCTTCCCAGCTCTGGTCCCACCTGGAGCTGGGGGAGGCTTCCCTTCCTTCTCAGTCTGAGAAACTTTCTCAGCGTCCTTCCTCTGCCTGCTGAGCTCCTGGCAGGAATGCCCATAGCCCCAGAGCCTTCACACTGGCCGGCCTGGAGCAACAGAGAGTCCTTGTGCAGTTGGCTGGTCTCTGGTCCTAATGTGACTTCTAATCTTTGAGCAGTCAGGGAAAGCCAATTTCCAACTTATCCAGTTCTTTTTCTTACTTTAAGAGTGAGAGCAGTGCTTTTGCCCTTTCTTCCTAACTTTGAACTGTAATCAGGGGCTTGTAGTTTACGTTTTAATTCAGACTTACAATTATTTTCGGATTGTGTTGGTCATTTGTCATATTATAGATTGTATTTGTTTTGTGTTCATTGGGTTATTCACTTTTGTTCTGAAGGAAAAAAAGGCTAATGATACACTGGACAGCCTGCCCATCGTTATATTTAGCCTGTGCCACCTACCAACCTGCTGACTCACAAAAAGTAATTTCATAGCACAGCGGCTCAGCCAAGGGAAAGGTCAGCTTGCTCCCGCTTCCCTGGAGTGCGCAGGAGCACATCTCGGAGCATCAAGGCTTTCATAGCTATAACCAGCCTCGCGACATCTCTACGCTCAATTTTTGTCCCAGACATCTGATTAATGAGAAATGTCTTTATCCCTGGGCGGCAGGTGGGAAAGTTGACTCAGTTCTTTGATTTGAATTCAGGTTGGAAAATAACTTCCTAAACCACCAGGATGGAATGGAGATCTAGGTGTTTGTCATTCACCAAAAACAGGTGATTTTCCTGTAGGCAACTAGAGCTGAAGTTCTCTGGACCATTGATTGAGCTTACTGTTCTCATCATTACCTTTCCCAACCAAGCTGGTGGTGACTCATGAGGCAAATTATGCAGGCATGGAGGGGCGAGGACTTAAGAGCACTGTATTTTTGTCCAGAAGAGAAAGAGATGATGTCTCTTGGTTCTGAAGTAGATCACACCAAGCTTTATTAATTTTGTTTTCTAAGTATTTCCATGTTTCTCTCCAATATCTGTTGTTATAGCCCTTAATCAAGCTCTTACTGTTTCTCACCTTTCCCATTATTGTCATTGTTTACATTGCTACCAGAATCATATTTCTATAGCAGAACCTGAGAGTGTCCACCCTTTAGTGCCTCTTCTTTGGCTTTCCATAGCCCGTAGGATGAACTTTTGAATGTGTCTCACATTCTTTCCCTTCAGGCATTTGGCCTCATGCTCACACTGCCCCTCAATTTAATGTGTATCCCAGAAGCAATGACTTACTTATGTCTCTGATTTGCTGTGCCTTGTGCCCTGTGTATAGTGCCTGTGAGTGTAGAGCAGGGGCTGGCCAATCATTTTGCATCCTGGGATCAACTGGGATCTTTAAGATTCTAGCTTGGCTCCAGATACTGTGATTCCATTGGCATTAGGGTTTTTAGAGCCCTCTTCCCAGGATTCTAATACACAGCATAGTTTGTGAATACTGGAACCAGGCTTTCTTGTTTATTCTTGAAAAATTCTTTCTCACTCTATGAATCTCAGGTTAGTTGTTCCAAATTCTGAACTTCTCAGGGAAATCCAGAGGCAGTTTATTCTGTTCCCTGGGAGAAAGGGTTTTAAAATCTGGAAAGGGCAGTCTCCTGACTAGATGACTGCCTTGCAGCTTTTAGAATGTTCTTTGCCCTTTGATCTTTCAAATTAATTTTGTCTTATATATTTAGTTTTTATAAGATCCATTAAAATGTTTTATGAATATATGTTTACATGATTATATTTATCATGGGGAGTTGCTACATGTACACAACTCATCTTAATTTTTATTATTTTCATCTCTTTTACCTCCTGTCCCTCTTGAACCCCTCAAACTTTTGGTCCCCTTCTCATTGGCAAAAGCTCTATTTTCATCATTTTTTCACTTCAGGTTTTTCTCATCCCATTTCCCATCTTCCCTTCCTCCGTCTCTTGTTCCCCAGTCCCTTAGAAAAAGAGCTTCCTATGTCTTGATGATGGATCTTTTATTTTACTATTATTTATGTGTGTATATTTTGAGTTTCTTATATGAGAAAATACATGATATTTAAGTTTGTGTATCTGACTTACTTCATTTAATATTATGGCCTCAGGTTGCATCCATTTACCTACCAATGCTGTAAGTTTGCCTTTCTTTGTAGCAGAGTAGTACTCCATTGGGTATAAATACCACATTTTCTTTATCCATCATCTGTTGCTTTTATAAATGGTGCTGCTACAAACATGGGTATGAATGTAATATGTTGACTTTTAACTCTTGGGAAGATACCTAGGAAAGGGGGGGTATGTGGATCAAATTGGATTTCTACTTTTAGTTTTTTGAGGAATCTTCATATTGATTTTCAGAGTGGTTATACTAGTTTAATTATCTTCAACAGTGTAGAAAAGTTCCTTTTCTCCCACATCTGTGCTACCCTTTTGTTATTATTTGGTTTCTTGAGAATGATAGCCATTCTTTCTGGAACAGGATGGAATTTCAGGTTTAATTTGTATTTCTCTTAAGGCCAGTGATGTTAAATTTTTTAAATGTATTTATCTATCATTTGTACTTATGAGACATTTATAATTATTTTGATTATCCATTTTTTCAGTAGGTCTTTTACTTTGGAGGGGTCTGATTCTTTTGAGTTCTTTGTATGTTCCTGATATTGATCATCTGTTTGGGGGTAGCTGGCAGATTTCCCCCCCATCTTATAGGCTGTTTTTTTTCACTCTTTTGGTGTTTCCTTTGCCATGCAGAAGTTAATGTGATATATAATCCTATTTATTGATTCTTGATACTATTTCTAGTGCCACTGGAGTTTTGTTCATAAAGTCCTTGACTACACCTACATCTTCACGAGTTGTCCTATTTTATCTTCCAGAAGATTGTTCCTGTTTTAACATTTAGTTCTTTGATCCATTTCGATTTTTTGTTTAGTATGTGGTGAGCTATACGGACCTAGACTCAGTGTTCTTTATGTGCTTATCCAATTTTCACAGCATTACTTACTAAAGAGCTGTCTTTCCTCCAGTGTATGTTTTTGGCTCCTTTGTCAAAGATCAAATAGCTGAATGTGATTGGGGTTGTTTTGCTTCCTGTACTTTGTTCCACTGACCCATGTGCCTGTTTTTTGTGTGCTCTTTTAGTCACAATAGCTTTGTAGTATAACATCAAATCCAGACTTTTGTCATATCAGTGCCTGTCATGTCAATGTTGGGAGTCTCCACCCCGGTACTGGGGTTTAAACTCAGGACCTTGCACTTGCGAGGCAGGTGCGGTGCCACTGAGCTATCCCCCTGTCCTAGTCATTTCAATGTTAGAATTACTTTGTCAGGTTGCTCAGAGTATTCTGTTACTATACTAATTGCCCTTGCATCAAATTGATAGAATATTTTTGGAGAGAGTGATTTTCTTATGATATTTAGTCTCTCTTTCTGTGAATGTCTTATATTTCTCCATTTATTTTTTCCTTGATGTCTTTAAATGACTATCTCTAATTTTCCTTTCTTTTTTTCCCCCCTTGGTATAGGGTATCAAATTCAGGACTTTGCACTTGGTGGGGAGGGGTAGCGCCACTGAGCAACATCCCTGGCCCTCTCATTTTTTCTATAAAGATCTTACCAGATTTAGTCCTAAAAATATCTTATTTTAAATTTAATTTAATTTTAAAACAATTGATTTTACTGGTACATTTTATATGTACATATTATGATCACATTTAATGTTGAGAGTTTGTACTAGTAAATGACACATCTTGATTCTTATGTTTTCTCCTTTCACCTGCCCTCCCTACAAGTCCCACACCTATATACAAAGCTTTGTTTACTTTTAACCATCAAGTTTTTTTCCCCTTTTTTACTTACCCCCTACCCCCTTTTCCCTTTTCCTTTTGAACATTTTCTTCCTATAAAATATATATTATTTTTGTCATGCTCCAGTATCTGAAATCTTTTTTAGGTAGAAGTCTAACATACAATAGTGAGCACAAATGTTTATAGCTGGTGAACTTTATTTTTATACTCTCATATATTGGTGTAACCACCACTCAAATTATGACATAATTTTCGTTACCCCTCAAGTTCCCTCACATCTGTGCCGGTCAAGAACACTCTAGAAAGATAGCATAGTTGTGACCTTTCATCATAGATTAGTTTTGCTTGTCATGACATATGCAATATGGTACATATTCTTTTATATCTTTTCAATTGTTTTTGTTTGGCTTAAAATAACACAGAGGTATTCTGTTACTTGAAATTCTGGTACTTTAAAGTCATATATATTCTTGTACATTGTATTTTTTTTTTTTATTGCTAAGTGGTGCTTATCCATTGCATTAAGGAATACTTGGGTGGTTCGCATGTTTGCCTGCTGTCGTGGCACTGCTATACATGTTCTTGTGTTTGTATATGATAGACAGAAGTGTGTACTTGTTTTGCTACAGCAGATCCACAGCCAAACAACAGTTTCAAATGGTTTTGAGAGGGGGGTGGAGATCACACTTACTACCTGACCTAACTAAAGAACAAGAGAGTGGGAAGAAGGGAGGGATGGGGAGAGAGAGAGATTATGTGAAAGTTAGAAATGCAACTATACAATAAGATGAAAAGTGTGTTGGCCTGTAAGTGGAAATAATAAGTCTAGACAGAATAAAAGTTATGAACAAAAAGCAATACAGTTTATTCTTAGGAGACTTCGACCATAGATATTAAAAGTGATTTGTAGGGAAGAAAGATTTGTGTGATGATGGGATGAGCTTTCTATTTTGATAGTTTCAAAAATCAGCGCTCTGCCTAGAAACTGTCAGCTTTGAGACCTGGCTAGTGACTGTTCAATGCAGAAATAATGACTGGATCTTAAGGATGTGCATTTCTTCAGGGCTGCTGTGCAGAATGCACAAAGCATTTAGCTCTCCTTTGCTTCTCTTATTTCTAAGAGGAGAATAAGCAGATGTCATCCTTTGGCTTGGGACAGGACTGTTTCCCTTTGTCCTCTTATGAAAAAGGCATTCAAACTCAATAAACTAAAAAAAAAAAAAAAAAAAGGAAAAAGGCATTCAACTTTAATCTGAAACTTACAATTCTCTGGCTTTGTTTTCCTAACTTTTATCCTAAAATAACATACACAAATTAAGCTAATCCTGTGAATTTCTTTGGAGAATTGATGTTCATTTATTTGTGCTTCTTTTCCAGCGGAAATGGAGTAACACATATAGACAAGATATAAAAGATAAAACCCAGGGTAGAAGCATGGATGCACATTGGTAGCTTTGGGATCATTGCTGTTGACACCCAGTGACACTGGTTACTTTCTGTAAGTCAAGGGGGCCAGAGATGGTTGAGCCAGTCCTTTGATTTCATGTCTAGCAGGTGGCTTTTGGATACATATGGGAGTTGAACCTGGGCCCTCATGCTTCTGAGTCCTGTGTTCTGTCTTCTCCCACAAATGAGAAGAAGGCCTGGGTAATGTTGATGCCAAGAGCAACACTGTCACTGCTTAGCAAAGGAGAGAGAATGATGAAAGCAAAGCAGTTGCCCTAGGTGGTGTCCTGGTTACTCCTGTTCATCCTCCTGCAGCGGTTTCCCAAGATCCTGGTCAAGAAATCATCAACTTTCTAGTTGGCCAGGCCTAGTGACTGGGAACTCACTGTTCTTCAAAGCAATGTATTTTGACTTAGTATACAAAGAAGTGATTTTTCAGTAGTTTTTAAGCTAGAAGTCTTGAAGTAACTGACTTTTCTCTCTTTTTACTTGGAGGCTGGTCACTTATTACTTATTTCTTTATAGCCATTCTTTCAGAGTTGTTAATTTTCTGCTCACTAGGTGCATGAAAGAAGCTCTTTTATCATACAACTTTAAGTGCCAACTAGGCATCACTGTCCTTGTGAGAGATGGCCCAAGAGGTATACGTTGGGGCACTTGTGTGCCTGGCAGAGCTTTTCATCACACAGTAACTAGGAAATAGCATTAGATCAGTCTGAATGATATCAGATCAGCAGATAATGTTCTTTGTAGTTACTATGCACTATCTGCTTTGACGAACTGAATATAGATATTAAATACAGGATTTCTGTCCCCAACATGCATAGACTGCCTCATACGGGTGCACAGTTTGCCCTTTTCTTGAAGATTTCTGCAGTGAGAAAGAAGCAGTTTTGTTTGAACCTACAGGCTTCTATGCCATAATTACAGATGTCTTCCTTATCTTTGGCTGAGTCCTCACTGAGTTTGTCTTATCCACTTGTTTTTCATCTTAATCATCTTTAGAGGCAAAGAAAACGCAGAGCTGTCCTTATGTTGACAGGACTATTGAGTGATTTAAAAGTGCTCTGTCGGTTTCCTGTGTGGCCTGTGACTCAAATGGTGTCACCGTCCAGCAGAAGTGATCATTATGATCGGCGGGTTCCTAATGTGATCTTAATTGGAAATTGGCTCTTGGAGCACATCTTATCCTGTGTCTATTTTGAGAAGGCCTTGCTGCAGAATGAATTTTCATGTTTGTCCTCAGAGGGGCAGGCTAGCCTCCCTCTGAATCATGGTGAGGTGATTCATGAGTGTTACCCATGTATTTGGTCGTATGAAATTGTATCTTTTTGTTCATTTGTTATCTGGGACACCAGAAAGAGAGCCACCTTTTAAGCTACCCCTTTTAAGGACTTTTCCTATATTTCCTTACACAGGTATTTCCTACGCAGAGGCCTTACACATTGCTGCATTGAAAACTTGCTCAGTTGGCCCAAGCACAGTGTCTATTTGTGCATACATGACACTGTTTCTTTCTATGTCTTTGAGTGTCCTTCTGAGATATTTTTTATGTTCCCGAAGTGTATCCTTCAGGAGCTCCTAGTAAGGATGTGTTGGGGATAAGTATATTAGTCAGGTGTTTGTTACTGGTGCAAATGCCTGACATACACAACCTAAAGGAGACGAATTTTATTTTGGCTCATGGTTTTCGCCAATGGTGGGCTGGCTCCGAGGCACCATGGCTGAAGGATGTGGTAGAGAGAGCTGCTCACTCATGGAAGTCAGAAGCAGAAAGGGAAATAACCAGAAAAAGAGGAAAGGCCCGGGACAACAGTATATCCTTTTAGTCATACCCTGGGGAACTACTCCCACAAGAGTCTATCCACCCAGGTCTTCCTGACTGTGCACTCAGCTGCGGAACTGTCAGTAAGGTTGGTGTCCCTGTGATCTAGTCATTTTCCCAAGGCCTCATCTCTGAATATAGGAGCCCTTTAGAGGAGGTTTTTGTGGTTGTAAATGGAAAACAGTAAGTTTTTTCAGTTTAATTCTGTACATGAGTTTGTTTTAGTAGTTAAATTCTGTTAAACACCTTGCAGATGAATTCATGCCATATGAAGGCTTCCATTGCTCTAGAGGAGTTAGCTGTTGGTCTGATTGTTGTTCATGTGTACGTAATTTCTCTTTTCCCTTATTTTCCCCCCTGAAATATGTTTGGTATCCTAAGAAATTTGTAAATCTTTGGAGAGCTAGAATTCACACACCATAAACTCAATACTTTTATACACATGTGCAGTCATAACCACAGCCTAAGTTTAGAACAAGCCAAGAACCCCTAAAGAATGGTGTGTGTTTGGGTTGGAGGCCCTTGTGCACATCAGTGTGGGCAGACAACCTCAGATCTGGTCCTTTGCTATGAGTGCCGAATGGAGGGAGAGCAGTTAGTCTCAGGGTTGGGTTCCTGTGGAAAGAGCTTGTTCAATTCAAAGGCCACTGTTTCTGGGGAAATTATCTGCTCCCAAGCATGTTCCAAAGTTTCTGAATGAATGAACATGCTGCTTCTCTATGGAAATTATGGATGAGTGTTGGCTAATTTTCTTAGCCAACTGCTTAGTTTTCTTGTTATTTTATGATAACCAGATGGAATTTTTTGGCACCCATGAATTTTATGAATAAATGAGAAAACATCTCTGAAATATCTTCTACCTGGAATGGCATAACCTGGCAGATTCCTACTGAGAGAATGTTGCCTCCTTTTGCCTTTGTAAATGTATTTTATTATAGTTATACTTTATTCCAGTTTATTTTAGGTGCCTGTAACAAAATAGAAAACTGTATATTAAGCCTTATTCATTCTTGTCTTCTTTAAACTTACATACAAATAGACACATTCCCTGAGTAGACCTCATTGCTGAAGACAGGCTCTGAGTCAACAGGAGGGTCCTTAGGACAGATTTGATGGAACTGTTGCTGTATAATATTGACTTCATGATGCTGCAGAGCAACCTGAGCTGGGAGTTCTTGTGCATGCTTAGTTCTAGGACAATGTCATTTGGTCAAGTTGTGGTGGTGGGTGACCAATCTGATGGTTTTGGGTGGGCTTCCAATGGATTGTAATATTAGGAAGTGACTCATGTTTTCAGGACCTCATCATTCTTGTCTATACAGGGGATAAGGTAATGCTTTTCTGTGGGATTAAGAAGAGGGGTGTGATAGCATGTGAATCCTTTAGAAGACAGTACCATACCAGGACACCTGGCCATGCTATCACATCAGAGTTCTCCAGAGGGAACCAATCGGTTATGTGGTGATGTATATAACTAAATGAGGGGCAATTTATGAAGGGCATTGGCTTCCATGTTTACAAAAGCTCTAGAAGTCTGACAATGGGAGATTTGCAGACTGGAGAGCCTGTGAAACTGGGTCTCAAGCTCAGACCAAGTCCTTGGACTCAGATCCCAGGAAACCACTGATACAGCTTTTGGTGCACTGCTGAAGGCTTGAGATTCTAGAGGGCCACCAGAGTTTAGTCTTCGAACGCAGAGGGCAGAGAGCCTAGAGTTCTGATGTCAAGGGCAGGAGAAACAGAGTGTCTTAACTCTAGGAGAGCATGAAAATTACCATTTCTCTGCCTTTAAAAAAAAAAATTCAGTCCCCTCCCTACCCATCGTTGGTGCCTGCCTACTCTGAGAGTGGATTTTTGGTGGTCAGAATACTGTGGACTGACCCAGGGCCTTTCCACTGAGCCATATCCTCAGCACTTTTCTTTCCTCTTCTGTTTTTTTCCTGGAGATAGGGTCTCACCAACTTGCGAAGTTTCAAGTTCAAACTTGTCATCTTCTTGTCTTAGCCTTCCAAAGTATTGAGGGCAAATGTTCCCCAACTCAGTTCACTAATTCACAGGCAAATCTCTTCCAGAAACAACTTCACAGACTCACCTAGATGCAATACCTTATAGCTGTTATTCCTTGATTGTGTCAAGCTAATAACCTAGTTAGGCATTGTGGTGGCCAGCCCTGTCCAGTAGAGCTGTTTTTACTGTGATGCTCTATTTTCTTTCCATCACATATAGCTCCTTTCTACTGTCATTTCCCTAGTTGCCATCATGCTTGTGATACCACTCAATTTAAGAGAGAAGTATTATTCAAACATATAAAATCATATTTCTGAATTGCTCACAGGCATGATCTTAATAGAAAAAGTGATGACTTCTGAAGGGTAACTATGAAGTTGTCTCTAAAAGCTCACTTTTATTCATAATGTTCTACCAGACTCATCCTCTGTCCTGAAAAATTCACTAGTTCTTTAGTTGTCCTACTAGGCTGCCTTCATCTGTTTGTAACTTCTTTTGGTTCTGTCTTTCTATTAATTGTCAGCCCAATCTGTTCTCTGTTCTATTTGTGTTGTAGCCTGTGTTGGCAAAAACTTTGGCCAAATGCTTAAACGTAATTTCCCCCTCTACCCCATCCCAGCTGGAGAGGTTTCCTTCACAGGCATTCCCAGCAACTTATTTTCTTGCTCTCAGCATCTTTTCCAGCAAATCTCTCACAACCCTTTTGCAGCTGTCCTATATTCCCTCTCCAGCTCTGCTCTTGTGTGGGTGAAGGGCTTGTCACCCACGTGCTGAGTTCTGCTGCTACCTGATCTGGAAACGTTGTGTCCTGCTTATGTGCTACTTGTCTTTTCCATCTTCAGATGCATTAGAGAGCAGAACTCTTTAGTCTTGACTTTCTTAGTATTTTTTGAGCTCAGTGGCCACAGATTTTTGAGGTTTTGAGATCTGTGCTCAAAAGGGGGGCAAATTAAACATGTAAAATTTTACCTTTGTTTTCAATACTGGGGATTGAACTGAGGGCTTTTGCACTGAGCTGTGTCTCTTGCCCTTTTTATTTTTTATGTTGCAGCAGGATTTTGCTAAATCACTAAGTTGAGCTTGAACTTGCTATCCTCGTACCTTAGCCTCCTAGAGTACTGAGATTGCAGATGTGAGCCACTGTGTCTGGCTAAATTTACCTTTTTTTTTTTAGTGAAGTACTTATGTTCCAGATTCGTTTGGTTCCAATAAATTACAGATTTTATTTTTCAAAAGCATTTTCATAGCACTTAATGAGTCCCTTAAATTGGTTCCCTGCATTGTGCCACTCTCTGTGTCAAGGACAGTGAGGGGAAGCACAATCTCAGGACAGAGAAAGTTCTGGAACTCTAGGAAGGATTTAACTTTTAGTCAGTGCAGTGAGGGAAGACATTATGGAGGAGATTTGAACTGATACAAAAATTTGGGAATATCAGGGTGCAAGGAGCTGGTGAAAATACACGAGACAGGATTGGGAATGACATGGATTGCATTTTGGTAGAAAGAGCTGATGTGATTCAAAGCTTAGCTCCAGCACCAGTGAGAGCTGCTTTAGAACTAGTCTGTCCTTCTCTTAGTGTGTAATCTTTTGAAATCCATCTAGAATTTCTAGATCTTCCATTCCTATCTTGAAGGAATGAACACTTTTTTTTCAGCCTAACTCTTTGAGTGTGTCAAAAGTTCTGCTCAGATTCCCGACTCTTGGTCAGCTCTGCTGCAGGCACCTAAAGAGGACATTTCGTGCCATTTGTTGTCTTGTTTGTTTGTTTATTTATTTTTTTTCCCTTCTGCTAGAGACCTGTGGTTCTTCACTGCTGCATGAGCTCACTAATGCGTGGCTATGTTTTTAAAACCACTTTGTCTTTGTTTTCTAGTTCTTCCTTTGGGCTGAGTTGGTCTGAACTGTGTAACCTGTTGTTTTCAAGAGTAAAATCTAAAGCTTGAGCAGCTTATGGGACATCAAACAGGCTATTGCTGCTTGTACCTAATACTCGAGCAGAGGCTGTTTGATGCCTCCATGTTCTGTGTAAGTACAGAAATGAACTTTCCTTTGCATAGCTAATCAGTCACGTGTACCTTTCATAGGCAGTACTAGAAGAAACAAGTTATTTGTAATTTTCCTTATGGATGGTCAATGTTTGTTACCTCCACGCTAATTTTAGTATAACATGTAATGAATCTTTCAAATAGACTATTTTTTAATCAATTCAGGATAATTTAGAATTTAAAATTTTCAAGGCTTTAAACAGAGTGTTATTTAATTATCCTCTGCCTCAGTTAAGGAGTTGTTTTCTTTTTTTTTTAGACAGGGTCTCGCTTTGTAGTTCAGACTGGTCTTAAGCTCACTGTTTAGCCCAGGTGAGCCTGGAACTCACAGCAATCCTCCTGCTTCTGCTTCCTGAGTGCTGGGATTACAGGCATGAGCCACCACACCCAGCACTGTGGTAGGTGGTACTGATTGCTGGTGTGCATCAATCTCCATACCCTGTGTTATTGTATGTGGTTACCAGCGATCAAATCCAGGTCCTTGTGCTTGTAAGACAGGTGCTGGAACCACTGAGCTAAATCCCTGGCTTGAAATTTTACTTTTACTTTTTTACTAAAATTAAAATCTTTATTGGTACATTATGAATACACATCCTCATCACATTCAACAATGAGAGTTTGTAGCAGAATATGAAATGGCTTGATTCTAATTTTTTCCCTCTCCCCCCGCTGCAACCGCCACTCCCTATATACATAAGCTTTGTTTCCTTTTTTCTTTATTGTTATCACATTCTTTTCCCCCTTGTTATTTACCTCTACACTCTCTTTCCTTTTAAATTTTACTTTCTTAATAAGAAGTTACCCTGATGGGTTTGAGATATATAGTCATTTAAATATCCTTTCTTACCAAATGTGCTATTGTAATAAGGATAAGTATTGGAACCAAAGGCAAAGAGTGAGCATTTCAGATCTACTTCTCACTCATCCACCATCAGCCTTCTCTCTACCTATCCATCTGCTCATCCACCTGTTTATCTTTTCATCCATCCATCTATCCATCCATCCAGTCGTGTTCAATAAATATCCATTCATGCATGTATAATAGAATGCTTCAGATCGGTTATTGCCATCATGACTTGAGGCAGGTTATTACTTGTTCTTTAAAATGGGAGCATGTTTATAAAGTGCCATATAGATATGAGTTGTCATGCTATCAATCTCACCTTCTACCATTTGCTTTTTTTTTTTTTTTTTCTTTTGGTATTAGGAATCGAACTCAGAATCTTGTGCTTGCAAAGTAGGCACAGTGCCACTGAGCCAACCATTTGATTTTTGACTTTTGCTATTTTCTTGCTTCTTAGCCAAAATTACTACTAATGTACAGAGATTGCCTCTGATTGCTTATTCCAGTGGCCTGGCTTACAGTAGATGTAAAGGTCACTGTGTGATTTTCAGTTCTGTGTGGCGCTTCTCCGCACTATATGTAGGTGGCCAAAGAGTGATGGGTGACAAGGAGAGCCAAAAAGGAGGTGACAGTGCCTCAGACTGCAGTGCTATCCATGAAGCTGTGCCAGATATCCTCTGAAAGTTTTGCCTGGACTTGTGAGTGAGAAAAAGAGAGGACCCAAGGATGAGACCAGGGGTGGATGGATCAGTTAGTAAATCATATTAACGGAGGGGCATATCAGATGGCAGCAAGTGCTCTTTCTAGGTTTTGACGGCTGAGGATGGCCCCTTGAAAATGGGTGGGGTGGTGGCATTTCATCAATTGGAGAGATGCACTGACCAAGCAAAGGGAAGGGAGAACCTCTCTAGCCTGAGGTGAGCAAAGGCATCAGGGTGGAGGACATGGCTGGCTTGTTTGGACTTGTCCACCTGTTGCCCCCCATGATGATTATGGTAGGCATGGATGCATGCTCACGGAGGAGCTCAGGCATTGTGATTCCTACATGACAGAAGAGTAAGGGCAAGGACTGGAGCGCTCCCCTGATTACTATTTTTGGAAAAAATCCTAATTAAAATATTTATATATTCTACATATTAGTCCTTTTTCTGAGGAATAGCTGACAAAATATTTTTCCTATTCTGTAGTTTGTCTCTCCACTCTGTTTTTTTATTTGCTGTGCAGAAGCTTTTTATTTTGATATGATCCGACTTGTTGATCCTTGGTTATTTCTTGTGCATTTGAGGTTTTGTTCATAAAGTCTTTGCTTATACCTGTGGCATCAAGAGTTCTTACCTCTTTTATCTTCCAGAAGATTATTTCTTTTTTAACACTTAGATCTTTGATATATTTTGACTTAAATTTTAGTTTAGTACATGGTAAGATATGTGGGTCTAGACTCAATCTTTTTTTTATTTATTGAAATCTTTATTGGTACATTTAGACTCAATCTTCTACATGTGGACAGCCAGTTTTCACTAAAAACACTCGACCCCCCCCATAAATGGGCAGCTGAAATGAATAGATACTTCTCTTTTGAAGAAGTATCATGACCAATAAATACATGAAAAATGCTCAAAATTACTAGCTACTAGAGAAATGCAAATTAAAATAAAACTGAAATTTCATCTTACTCCAGCAAGTATGGCTACCATCAAGAAATCAAATACAAATACTGTTGAGGAATCTTTTCACATTCTTTGTGGGAATATGAAGTAGTATAACCATTATGGAAATTGTTACAGAGATTCTTTAAAAAACTTACACTAAAAATTCCATTCGACTTTGCTATTCCTTTGCTATTTTCCTGAGTTAATGACATCATATTACAGTATTGTGTGCATACCCATGTTTATAGTAGCTCAATTTATATTAGCTAAATTTTGGTAGTGGTCTATATAACCATCAGTAGATGAATGGATAAAGGAAAATGTGGTACTTACAGTGGAGTACTAATCTAATGTAAAGAAGGATAAACTTGAGTCATTTGTAGGAAAATTGATGTACCTTGAGACCATGTTAAGTGAAATAAATCAGATGCATAAGCTTAAATATTCCATGGTTTCTGTGATGTGAGAAACCCACATTATAAATAAAGAGCAAAATGAAAGATAGATGGTAGGAAGTAGGGAGATACATCTATTTCAGATGGGAAAGGCAAGGGGGATTGTGGAAGAAGAAAAGGAGATGAAAAAAGAATCAAGGTGCGTTATGTACATGTACCAACTCCCCACAGGGACTGTAATAATTATGTGCTGCAAACATGTATTAACATACTAAAAAATAAAATAAAAATCAAGCTTATACCTTAATTATGATTTCGGTTCTTTTTTCCTAGATGGGCTCAGTGTGAGTGGCTTCCCTCTGTCAAGTCCTTTCAGGCAAGTGGTTCGGCCCCGCATGGAAAGCAGACCAGCGACTGCCCCTGAGGGAAGCAAGGCGGGGGACCTCAGCCATCTCAAGGTGAGTGGACCTTGCAGAGGGACTGGCTGCCATGCCTTTCCCAGTTTCGCAGGGCCTTTTCCCAGGCCATGTATGGAGTGTTTTTTCAAGGAAAGAAAGTGTCCTGTTGGATGTGGTTTCTTGGTGTCTTCTGCCATGGGGAATGTTCTAGAGTGCAGTTGTGAGGAAGGCAAGCGCTTGTGCTGTGGTATTGCAAACTCGTATCTGTGTGGAGTTAGAGAGTAAATCAAGGAGGATGATGATTACAGCAGATGACTTCCTGCCTTCTTATTCATGTGAAAAATGCGTGTATTACATAATTACTCACAGTTTAGATAATTGTTTCATAAATCTTCTCCTCGTTCTTTGGCTAGTCCGTCTAGATGCTGATTTTAAACACAAATAATAAGTGCTGTCCATTAGCACCAAGTAGGGGTGCACAGGGCTTGTGTCCAGCAGGGGCTGAGGCTGCTGGCTGAGGAGGAGATGAATAGGAGCTGAGTCCTGAGTCCCCCGGAGTAGAGTGCAGTGGGGGTTTGGTGCTGTAACTAGGGTGCAGGCATGGCCACTGTTCCCAAGGGAATGTGCTCAGTACAAACTGTGAGAAGCTATTTACAGACCTTATACCAAAAGTCAAAGTAGTATCGACCCATGGTGGGGATCAGGGTGGCACGGGGGCACTGCAGCACGGCCTAGGCCAGAAAGGTCTCGTGACTGTGGCTGGTAGAGGCCAAATCTATGAATGGGAGTTACCCAGAGCTAGTTTTCAAGGTGCCTCTGCTTCTTGGAGAGCCTGTGGGTGAGCCGAGGTTGCGGGTTAGCCTGGGGTCCCTTCCAGGGCAGCTCTCATGGTTGCTGTGTGGTCTTTGTACATTCAGTGGGTCAGAGTATGGGAGAGGATTCTTGACAGAGGGAACGAACCAAGGTGCCATGCAGACTGGGCTGCTATTGGGAGTGGCTGTGAGGGGTAAAGAGGAAGCTGGAGGCTTGACTTCCTTGAGGACCCTCCAGTTTTCCAACATTCTAGTCCTTTCTACAGTGTCATCCTCATTCTCACCCAATGGTTCTTTTCTCTCTCCCTTGTATTCATGCCCCTAAACACATTGATTTGCTGCTGCACTTCAGCTCTCTGCCCATTCTGTGTGGACACCCCAGCCCTGTCTCAGAGTTGTCTGTCAGAACTGCTATAGCAGCAGAGGATGGCATGTAGGCATAAGGGTTGGTGATTGAGGGCAGCTCGTTTCACACTGGGTCTTATGCTGCCAGTCACTCACTGTCGTCAGCTATAGTCTGGCTTTGGGGCAGTGAAATGGTGCTTTGTAGCTGGGTTGGCGGCAGAGCCATGAATGGTGATAAAGGTAGGTCAACAGAAATGCGTGGCTGCCTCAGGAGCTCTTATTTTCACTGTGTGTGGGTCAGACTTTCCTTTTCCTATTCAAATCTAATAGTCTTTGGTGGAAAGCTGGACCTTTTACATGTTGCATTGTGGCAAGCCGTCACCTGAGCCCCAGCCCCTTCCCCAGGGATACCTGTTGCTGTTCTGTTTGTCTGTTTCGGTGATGGTGGACCTTTTAGAGCTTTCAGTAGTGCAGCAGACTGCTACAGTACACATGCCATAGGTTCGCTACCAGACTTGTAAGCATTAGGGATAAGTGGGGTCTGACGAAGCCCTTAATTTTCTCTTTGATGCTTCAGATTTCTCTGTTAAATTTTAAGCTGCTCTGTACCTTTTTTCATTTGCCCCAAGAAAGTTTGTGGCTTCAGATCATGTGGTGGCAGGCATCCTGGTTATTTGTTTTGAGAGCCACTGGGATTTTTGACCACACTTGGATGTGGGTTTTCTACCTTCTGCTCCAAATTAAGTTACCCTCTTCCATGGGTGGTGGAGCTGCCAGTGAGCACATCTACCCCACGGACCAAGGGAGAGCTTGTTCTTGAGGGACTGGATGGAAGGAACAGTAGGAACAGCCTCTGGCTAAAATACCATAGTCTCCCTTGCTCTTCTCAAGACTGAGTAAAATTCTGTGAGTAAATATTTCTCAATTTATTGTATGTCTTTGATCAGTTTGAAACATCTTTAAGTTTTGGGCAGTTCATTTTTACTTCCTGGATAGAAGTTTACCCAACTTCCCCTAAGCCAATCTAGAAACCCCACTTTCAGACCCATTTACTTTTTTTTTTTTTTTTTTAGGTTTTTGGAGACAGGGTCTCGCTTTGTGGTTCAGGCTGGCCCTGAGCTCAGCCTCAAACTCACATCACAATCCTCCTGCCTCTGCCTCCCGAGTGCTGGGATTACAGGCGTGAGCCACCACGCCCGGCACTTAGACCCATTTACTTTTTGACTATTTTTTCAAAGTTGAAGTTATAATGAAAAATGCTTCTTTGGCAAGATGTTCCTTTGAGCATGTTACTATCTCAAGTTTACTTCCTGAATGTTAGTAGCATAATTGGAAGTTTGTTTAATGTATATCAAACTTCCCCAGCTTTGTTCTCTTTCTGGCATGAGGACAGATGTGATTTTATGTGCAGGTTATCAACATTGTTGAGTCTGAGGAATTGAACTCTTTATAGACTTTGGTTGCTGTGAATAAAATAGCGTGCTTACTGATAGGGTTTTTTCTTTTTTTCTTTTTTTTTTTTTTTTAATTATCTTTATTGGTACATTAAATATACACATCATGATTGCACTCCATAATGGGGATTTGTACCAGTATAAGACACAACTTAATTCTCATTTTTTTCCCATAGCCCCACTGATAGGGTTTTTTCTATTGCTTATTTCTTTTCAGAAGAGCAAGCATTAGCTGGTATAAGTGCAGTCATGAAATTGGGGGGACTGGGTGTGTGCATTTGTTTGCAAAGCTGTTTGATGTAGCTGTAGGGTACTACATTCTTTTATTCTCTTTCACCATGAATCTAGAGATGGATCGTACATGGCCAAGGAGCCAACCTGATGTCTCATCCTTTTAGTTTTTGTGTTCTCTACCACGGAAGGAACTGTACTCACACACAGTTACCCAAAGAGTCCCCTCATCCTTTCTTATACCATTAGTCTTTCTCCTGGAAGCCTCTCCTCTAGTCTAGTGGCAGTATCTTTATTTTGTGCATCATTCCTGCATCTGTGGCTTGGGTGCAGTGAACTGGGCATGGCAGCCTCCCTGCTGCCTGTCTGCCCTGTGCCCTCTGGATGTAGCACTGATGTAAGATGCATTTGTCTAGACAAGGTTGCTTTTATAGAGCTCCTGAGTTCATGTAGGCTGGGTGCAGGCCCCTTTATGACCTACATGCAAACTTTCTTTTTAAACTAAAGCACAGTACTGTGTTCCAGTTATGTGTCAGTTATGGTGTTTGGCTCAGGGATAGGATGCATTGACTGGATTTGTAGACTTGGTTTTGAGATGCCTTGAGTAAGGACAGACTGCCGTATAAGCTGGCAACTGGAATGTGGTCAGTGACTCAGCACTGTTTACTAACCACCTGCAACACACTGAGCACTGTGTGGGATGACAGGGGTTAGGGGTGAATCAGACAGTTCTTGACTTCAAGGAATTTTTGATTGGAGGTCAAGACAGAAGAAAACAGAAGGAAAAATAAAGTACAGGCTATGCTTGTTGCTAAGGTTGCACAGAGGAAGTCAAGGAAGGTCTATCAGAGAAGTGGCGTTTGAATGGAATGTTGAAGGGAGAATCAGCTGAGTAAGCCAGTAAGCCAGGGCGGCGGGGATGCTCTGAAATTCAGGGTGATGGGTGCAGAGCACCGAGGTCTGCATATAAACAGTCACAGGTCTGGTTTCTGGGAGGTCAAGACCATGATGCTGAGTCAGAAGGAGAAGGGGTCAGGCCAGCAGGGCTCAGAGGCATGCTGATTCATCATTTCTTTACTTTGTTTCTGTCCACTTGTACTTCTGTCACATTTCAGGCACTCTGCTAGATGGTAAAATTTTTCCTATTATAGGATACACTTACAGTTTAGAATAAAATTTTAAGATCCAGAAGATATTGCTCCAATTGCTTGTAGCATAGACTACACTTGTTTTTTTCCTGCTTGAATGATCATAATTATACAGAGATGTAGATGAATGTTTTAAAATGTGATTATTTAAATATAGTTACCATTTACTGAGTGCAGACTGTGTGTCAGGCACTTGTATATAACTCATCCTTTATGATTCTCACTACAGCTTTTTGGGTAGGTGGTATTATCTGCAGTAGGAAAGGAGGCTCTGTGCAGTCACATCACACCAGGCCATCCGCTTGGATCTCTGTCCCTTGCATGTTGATGCCGCTTTCTCTATGTTTACCTCCTGAGTTTCATTTGTAGGACAGAATCCTTCACACTCGCGGTCCTCTGTAGTCCTCCACGTGGCAGCTCTTTGTGCCTCAGCACTCCCCTTTTTCCTTTCGCCACACTGGAATTGCTACAGCTTTTCTGAGGACCTCGGTGCCTCCTGTCTGATTTCTCATCAAGAGGCAGACGCAGGACTCACTCACGGCATGACTCGGGCACTAGAGCCTGGTTCTGTGCTCAGTGCTCTACTCCCTGACTTCACTAGACCCTTGCACATTTCAGTGAACCGAGTGGGACACTGGAATTTGGGGGAGATGCCCAAGTTCTGGAGTTTGTAGGTGGTGGAAGGAAGGTGTGGCCGGTGGGGATGAGACGTGCAAACAGGGTAGGGTCTGGGTGACAGGGCACCATTGAGGCAGGTGGGAGTGGTTCCGGCATGTTTGTGGTGAGATAGGGCAGGTAGCCTGCGTGAGAGGTGTCAGTGGTGGTAAGCATGGTGGCCTTTCAGCCCCGTGAAGTTGTGCAGCGTGTTGTGGTTATCAGAACTTGTTTTCTGTGAAGCAGTTAGGTTCTCCAAGGTATGAAGTGGGGCCAGGTTGGTGAATTGGCTTAGCATGGCCTGTGGGGACATCAGGCATGTGTGTGCTGTGAGGGGTTGGTACAGATCCCTGCTCCCTGAAGCAGGAATGATGTGATTTAATTGGGATCATGCCAACCCTGTAAAAACATCCTGGAGGAATGCTGTTGTCATGGAAATGAGTAACTTGGTGATGGGAGCATGTTCTAGGACACCATGTGTTTCTTCTGGTTTTCCAGAAGGACATCCCACTTAGCTAGCAGAGATTGTGTGTATTCACAGTCATGACTGCCTGTCCTCCTTGGGAGGATCTCTAGGACTGAAAATACAGATTGTGTAAAGTAGATGCATATCAGAAATAATCAGATAGGACTGGGGTAGATCTGTGATAGAGTGTCTGTAGAGCAGTCTTGGGACCCTGGGTTTTACCTAAGAGAGGCCCTTTTGCCTCTCAGCTTTCCCATATTATTCACAATAGAATAATAATCCCTTCTTTGTAGGGCTGTTGGAAGACCTCAGTAACAAAAGTCTCTGGCAGGACAAAGAAGTAAGGAACAATGAATTGGGATTTTCATTCTTGTATGCAAAAAGAAAAATGAGTCTCACTGGACAAATGAGTTTGGTTGTTACTGGTAGCTATTGTTAGCAGCAGGAGCAGGTCTGGAGTGAGCAGGGTTATGAGGTTCCCTGAGTGTCCTGGAGTCTCGGTTGCAGTCAGATCAGTTCTGCCACTTTGGTCAGGTACTGAGTGCTATTAGTTTTCTTTCCACAGCTAATAAGTGAGGCAAGGATCCATTTTCCAAGTGGGATATGATGTGCGTGCAGTGTGCCAGTGACCAGAATGTGGCCAGGTCTCCTAGAGCTGTCCAAGAGAGGCCTGAGCTTTGGTGCAATGAACTGAAAGCTTTTTACAGAGTTGAGGGTGCTGTGTGCTACTTAAAGCTACCTGTGGCTTTGCTCTTTGAAAGCTTCCAGCTTCCAGTTCAGGGCCAGACCACACCAGAGATGGAAACTGGCTGAGCCCTAGAGTAGACAGTATTTTGAGAGACTGGACTGATTGCTGACCAGTCTGAGACCCACTTCCAGTATAGACCATGGCAGACATTTACTATGGCATGTTCACTGCTGGTGGAGATTCCTTTCTCCCTTCATCCCACTACTGCTGTGTGAATACTTCACACCTGCTTCCAGCTTGCTGAGAGCAATTCTGAAATTACAACAAAACCAAAGTTTACTGGGAGGTGAGAGCTTAAGCCTTCCTCAGACTCTGGGTGCATTTGGCTTTGGAGGGCTTGTTGGCACATGTCCACCCCTGCCAATACCATCCTGTCTGTACAGTCCAGCTGGTAGGCAAAATGCCACATCTGCATTCATGGGCACTCCTGAGAATTGTGCTTCATTTTTAAGGAATGAGAACAAAAGGAATTAAATCCAAAGTAAGCAGAAAAGAACATAATAAAGACCAGGGCAGAAACAGATAAAATAGGGACTAAACGAAAAATAAACAAAGCAAACAAAAGATGGTTGTTTTAGAAAAATCAGTGAATTTCTTAACTTTCAGTAAATGACCAAAGGAAAAAAGCATAAATTATCAGTACTAGAAAGGAAAAGGGTGGCATCAACACAAGGTTCATGGACATTGAAAGGACCAGAGATGCATTTTGAACAACTTTATGTAATAGTAAGATAGGTGATCTGAAGAGCTCTATATCCATTAAGGAAAGTGAATGTTTATTACAACTTCCCCATAAAAAAAACTCCTTAAGGAGAAATAACGTGACATCTGTGTAGCTCTTCTTTGGGAAAGCTTGAAAAGGAGTACTTCCTAAGTCCTTCTGTGGGGTCACTTTCACTCTGATACCCAAACCAGGTAGATTACAAAGGAAAAATCTGCCCCCCAACACCATTACTACAGAGTAGTACCCTTCCTGAACACAGATGCGGAAATGTAAAGTGCAACTTCAGCCTGTGCCAACAAGATGTAAAATATTAACTGAGTGGGCTCATGGGGAATGCAAGGTTTTTAAACCATTAAGAAATCTCGTAAGTATAATTTTCCATATTAACAAACTGAAAAAGTATACAGATGTATCAGTGGATATGGAAAGGCATTTGACAAAAATCTAGCTTCTATTTCCAATAAAAACTCTCAGTCACCTCACAAGAGAAGGGAACATCTCCCTGGTAAAGAGCATGTACAGCCTTTGACAGCTACCCTCCCACTTATGGGAGAAGACAGCCCTGTCCCATGCCTGCTCCCACCTCCTGGCATAGGCAGCCTGTGTACCAGGCAGCCCTGGCACACAGGCTGTTTCTGGGCTGGGCTGGGCATTCTTTCTTTCTTCTTTAAGTAAATGTAATCATTATTTACTGAAAACAGGTCCTGCAGTTATCCTGCCATGTGTCTCCTGGGGGTTACCTGGTGTTATTTGCTGTGCTTAGCCCTCTGCCTGCTGTCACTCTGCTCCTCATCATCAGCCTCTGAGGTGGGAGGAGCTGTTGACATTCTATCTCCCAGACAAAGGTGTGGTACATGGGAGCAGTGGGGAGCTTGCCATAATCAGCCCTAGTCATCAAGTAGCAGAGGCCCTGCCATCTTACACGACATTGCTGCCAGCCCTTCCAGGGGACTGATATGCCCAAGATGGCATGCTCGGAGCATGAGAGCTAGAGAGGCCCTCAGGACAGGCAGGTGCTGGTGTCTCATGAGGGAAGTTTAGCACTCTAGACAGTATCAGCAGGTCCCTTTCTTCACAACTGTAAGTGTACATTATTCAAGTGGAAACTACCAAACAGCTCTGAAAGATTAAATATGCCCAAAGTCAAGAAGTTGTTAAATAGGAGTTAAATTTCAAGCCTAGATGTGTCTGAATCTAAAGCTTGTTCTGTCTTTCTACATAGAATTTCTGTTTTCAAACTTAATATGGACTACCAAATACTCTCTGTTGATTCAAGCTGTATTTGTAGAACAGTTGCGGATAAGCTTTTTGTCCATCTGACCTCAGTTTCCTCCCTGTGAAAGGCAGATAATATGCTTCCTTCTGGGTTATTGTAAGGATTTAAGTGTCTGCTATTAGCCCCGGAAGATAAGAAAAGCTTACAAAGTGGCAAATCTAATTCAGTTCCAAATTATTTCTAATCTGTCCCAGTGATAGTTATAGAGACAGGGGATTTCTTCCTGCAAAATGTAAGTATAAAAGCTTCAAAGAGATCCTTTAATCTGTTATACAATTTCAAAACTTAATAAGAAATTTAGAAGTAAAAGATATGGAGAGTCTATTGCCTGTGGAATTCTAAAACAACATCAAGGAGCAGGCCTTAGAAGTTCTGTGATGCCCTCTGTAATCCCTACTATTCTCCCAAACCTCCTGCAGCATTTAGTCCAATTCATTCATTCAGCAGATGTCTAGTAAGTACCTAGTTCATTCTCAGTTC
This sequence comes from Petromus typicus, assembly GCA_004026965.1. Taxonomy (NCBI): domain Eukaryota; kingdom Metazoa; phylum Chordata; class Mammalia; order Rodentia; family Petromuridae; genus Petromus; species Petromus typicus. The sequence continues at coordinate 35,776 of PVIR01013491.1, forward strand.
TGGTTTTTGAGGATGTAACAGTGAACCCTAGAAGAAGAGGCCATCAGGGAACAAGTAAATACCAGTTTGTGGTAAGTGTGATGTGGATAGATGATAGAGGAACAGAAGTGACTCTCTCATGGTGTTTTAGGGAGATGGTCAGCAGGGCCACAGTACAGCCTCCACAGGAGAGGAGGAGCCAATGCACACAGCCTTTCAGGGCCTGAGGCAGCCACTTTGCACTGTGCCATCAAGTGCAATGTTTTAAATTATATCTATGCCAGTTCTTCCCTAATAGATTGTGAGTATCAGAAGCAAGGGTGATACTTTATTGATCTTTGCATTTTCAGCACCTGGTACAGTGTAAAAAATGTACACACACCCACACATATGCTCACACACACACACACACACACAAACACACACACACACACACACACACACACACACACACACACAGACTCTTAGTAAATGTTGAATGAGTGAAATGGGGAGCACTTGTATAGAAAACACAGAAATCGGCCCTAGTGTTTCCACAGGTGAGGATTAATGGCAGTATAGCCCTGGTGGTCTTTGAACCCTGTGGTCTCTGAGTGTGCCACATGGTTACTGAGCAGTGTCTGCTGGTGCATCTGTGAGAGCTGCAGGGATTCTGAGGCACCTTCTTAGGGCCACACAGGTCTTGTGAGCTCTCATCACTGACTACCTTCTACTTGCACTTGGTTTGATTGATCTGCAGACAGTAAGGAGAACCAGACAGTAGAAGAAAGTTTGTACTTTATTACATTCTTGCCAAACAGTAAAATTGAATTAGGTCTGCTACTCAGGATGACTGGCAGAAAGCAAATATGTTTGCTTTGGGTAAGGATATTTAGGTGACATTATTAGTTCCTAAAAAATCCAAAGCAATTTAGAGACCACTTCAAGCAAAATAATTCTGTCCCCTGCCCTAGAAACATTTCCACTCTTGAAACAAGCAAAACAAGGAAAAACCCCATGTTTTCTTGGCATCACACTGACCTAGAATTACCTTTGCTTTTTACCACCTGTGTCACGGTGGACTGGTTCCTTCAAGTCATCTGTGAAGTAGACCTTGGTCTAGGTATCAGCATTCCTATAGTGAGGTAGGTCACACAGAACCAGCAACAGGAAAAGGACAGGCATCCCAGGCTGAGCAGACTTGTTGCCTCCTGTGTCACTGCTCTGGTCTGGACACTTCCTGTAGAATCTTACCACTCCTGGGTGGAGGCCTGGGCTGTTTACCTGTCTGTGGTCTACTAAACTCAAATCTCTACAACAGCAGGAATTATTGTCTTTTCATCTTTCTCTATGTGTAACGGAGTGGCTACTATATGCTAGGTAGTTAGAAATGAACCCTTCTCCACTGTTGCTGGCACTGTAGACTCATACAACCCCTGTGGAGATCAGTTTGGAGATTCCTCAAAAAGCTAGGATTGGAGTTCCCATTTGACCTGGCCATTGCCCTGCTAGGTATATACACACAAGAATTAAAAGACTCATATCACAGTGACATCTGTGCACCCATGTTTATAGCAGCCCAGTTTGTGATTGCTACATCTTGGAAACAACCCAAGTGTCCATCAACTGGAGACTGGATAAAAAAGCTGTGGTTCTTCTGCAGAATGGAGTATTACTCTGCCATAAAAAATGATAAGTTTGGATCATTTCTACTTAAATGGACATACCTTCAGGATATCCTCATAAGTGAAATAAATAGGGCACAGATAGGTACATATCACATATTTTCTCTGGTATGAGAAAATAAAGATGTAAATGAGTTCTAGTATTGTATGTTGTATATTGTGAAATAGAAAATGCTCAATGTAAAATAGGGTGAAGGGGGAAAATGATGAGATTGTAACAAAAAAGTAAGGAAATAAATTTTATGTATATGGGGGGGCGGTAGGGTGGGTAGGGCTATGGGAAAAAATGAGAATTAAGTTGTGTCTTATACTGGTACAAATCCCCATTATGGAGTACAATCATGATGCATATATGTAATGCACCAATAAAGATTAAAAAATAAAAGAAATAAGTGTTTCTTTTTCATTACTAAAAGGATCACGGATGCGTTTTGAAGCAGGCAGGCAAAAGGAAGTGTCATCTTCCTAGAGATGGTGAGAAGGCATTCTAAATGAAGGATCAGCCTAAGCCAACACCAGAAAGAGTGGACTTTGTGTGCATGTTTAGAGCATTTTTGCTAAAGTATAGCAATGGCAGATGAGCTAGGAAAAGATCAGGAGAAATTGCAAGTGAAGAATTCTCAATGCCACTTGAAAGATCCAAATCACATAACCTGGCCATTTGTGACTGTGAGGGATTAGTCTCTATGACCTGCCCCTAGCCCAAATTTATTAGTGTTGTCAACAATACTTAAATATACTGGGTTTTCTTCCTTGCTCTGCCAAGGAAGACAGAACAGAATTATGGTTTCCATTTTAAAATAGATGTAAGATATCTTAGGATATTGCTTTATAAGTAAAAGGTCCTGAAAAAAAATAAGGGGAAAAAAACAAGTATAAGACAGGCTGCATAAAAAAGAATCCCACTGATTTGAAAGCAGTTCTGCAACTTAGAAAATAATTATCTTTCAGAAACTTTTACTCCTAGTTTGCTAGGAATTTTTTAAAAACAGAAATAGGTGCTAGATTTCCTCCAATGTTTTATACGTGTGTTTTGAAATAATCATATAAGTTTCCATCTTTGTTTAGTCTTTCTTTTTTTTTCTTCTTCCCCCGTCTTGGTTTGTTAATCTGATGATTTACATTGATTGGTTGTAGCATGTCAAACCAACTTTGCATTGTTGGAGTAAACCGCATGCATTCATGATGTAAAATCTAACCTCAAAACATGAAATACTTTGTAGTAAATTTGACATTAGACAAGAAAAAACTGTGCACTGAGATACTCTGTAGGGAAAGTGATTAGGATTTGAAATAAGAGAAAGTTAGAGTGGGAGGGAGAGTGACTGTTTTTCAGTGGCATTTTCCAGGTAATATAATACTACTTTGGGCTCTAAATCAGTATTGAGAGTAAAATGACAAGAATGGCTTTAAGATTTGAGTCAATGGGGGATCTGGGACTTCTGATGGAAAATATGGGCACAGAAGTGAGCAGAGTTTTGGTAATGTTGCCCAAAATTGTCCCAACTGGCCCTCAGGATGGCAGTTAACCAGTATTTAACTGGTTTTTTTGATTTGAGATTCCTTTTATTCATCTTACTCTCATTAATCTATTTGAGTTGTTTGCTCTGATTTTCTATATAGTTTCTATAACATATTCATATAGTCCATGGAGTTGCAGTCTTCTGAGGACTTCTTTTTTTTTTTTCTGACATTATTTCTTTATTCAAAGAATATCAGGATTTTGTTTTTCTGAGGACTTCTGTTAAAGTTCTTAACCTTAGGATTCCCTTAGAGTCACAACACTTAAGTTCTCTGTTCACGCACCTGTATAACACTATGTTTTAAATGATGTTTTTGTTGTTCAAGTTTTTATTTTCTAGATGTTCTAATTTTGTATTCCTTTTATTGCAGAGCTGAAGTTAAATGAACACATTTGTTGTAGCCTCTACTTCATGGTTTCCGTATAGTATGCAGTATGAGCTATTTCCTTTTGATTGCCTTTGCAATTGTCAAATGACTTTTGATAATCTTTGTTTTTCAGAATTCCAGTGATATCTTCTTTAATCCTTAGTGATACTAAAAACTTTTGAGGCATAGGAATTTTGACAGGGTTACAGGAATAGACTTCAGTCTTACTACTTAATAGGATTATTCTGAATGTAGTTGGACCATTCCTGTAACGCTTCTTTCTTTCTTTTCAGTATGTTTTATATATTTATTTTTATTGGTACATTTTTGAAGTATATAATGCTTACATCCCTGTGTGGAGTTGGTGCAGGTGCATAACAAGTCTTCACTCCTTTTCTCATTCCCTCCCCTCCCCTCTATCTTCGTCTCCCTCCCTCTCTTGATTCCCTTCCCTTTTGGAGAAGACCTCTTTGCCTACTTCCTATTATCTGTTTTTATTTTTTCTTTCTTTATAATTTGGACTTTTCAGATAAGAGAAACTATCTGAAAGGCCTTGTATATCTGATTTATTTCACTTAACAATATGGTCTCAAGGGGGATCCATTTTCCTACAAGTTTATGCTTCTTTATTGCAGAGTAATACTCCATTATATATAAATACTACATTTTCTTTATTTATCTGTTGCTGGACATATAGTCCTGTTTGAAGACTTAACTATTATGAACTGTGCTGCTATAAGACAGATATGCAAGTATCACTCTGGTAGGAGGTCTTGAACTCTTTGGGAAGATCCTAGAAGGAGAATAGTGGGTCAAATAGAATTCCTAGTTTAGTGTCTTGAGCAACCTTCATATAGATTTTTTTTTTATCTTTATTGGTACATCAAATATACACATCATGATTACACTCCATAATGGGGATTTGTACCAGTATAAGACACAACTTAATTCTCATTTTTTCCCATAGCCCTACCCACCCTACCACCCCCCCACATACACAAAATTTGTTTCCTTACTTTTTTGTTACAATCTCAGCATTGTCCCCTTTCACCTTATTTTACATTGAGCATTTTCTATTTCACAATATATAACATACAATGCTAGGACTCATTTACATCTTCATTTTCTCATACCAGAGAAAAGATGCGATATGTATCTATCTGTGACCTATTTATTTCACTTATGAGGATATCCTTAAGGTATGTCCATTGAAGTAGAAATGATTCAAACTTATCATTTTTTATGGCAGAGTAGTACTCCATTCTGTAGAAGAACCACAGCTTTTTTATCCAGTCTCCAGTGGATGGACACTTGGGTTGTTTCCAAGATGTAGTAATCACAAACTGGGCTGCTATAAACATGGGTGCACATATGTCACTGTGATAAGAGTCTTTTAATTCTTGTGTGTATATACCTAGCAGGGCAATGGCTGGGTCAAATGGGACCATCAATCCTAGCTTTTTGAGGATTCTCCAAACTGATCTCCACAGGGGTTGTATGAGTCTACAGTCCCACCAACAGTGAGAAGGGTTCCTTCTTCTCCGCAGCCTCGCCAATATTTGCCGTTGGCTGATTCTGAAATGGCAGCCATTCTATGTGGAGTGAGATGAAATCTCAATGTTGTTTTCATCTGCATCCCTTGAATGACTAATGATGTTGAGCATTTCTTCATATGCTTCTTAGCTGCTCTTACTTCTTCCTCTGAAAAATATCTGTTCATTTCAGATGCCCATTTGTGAATTGGGTCATTAAATTTGGGTGGGCTAATTTTTTTGAGCTCTTTATATATTCTAGATAATAGCCCTTTATCTGAGGAACAGCTGGTAAAGATTTTTTTCCCACATTGTTGGTTGCCTGTTTGCACTCTTGGTGGTTTCCTTTGCTGTGCAGAAGCTTTTTAAAAGAATGAGGTCCCATTTGTTGATTTCCTCAGCCATTTCCTGTGCTATAGAAGTTTTGTTCATGAAGCCTTTCCCTAAGCCAATGTCTTCAAGAGTTTTACCTAACCTGTTTTGTAATAGGTTTAGAGTGTCTGTTTTGATATTTAGGTCTCTTATCCACTTTGATTTTAGCTTGGTACACGGTGAAAGAGTTAGATCTAGTTTTAGCCTTTGGCAAGTTAAAACCCAGTTTTTCCAGCACCATTTGTTAAAGAGGCTATCTTTCCTCCATTGAGGATTTTTGGCTCCTGTGTCAAAGATGAGGTGGCTCAGTGTATCTGGAGTAGTTTCTGGATCTTCTAGTCTACTCCATTGATCCTCGGGTCTGTTACTTTGCCAGTACGATGCAGTTTTTATCACAGTAGCTTTATAGTATAGTTTCTGGTTCGGAGTTGTGATACCCCCCACCATGTCCCTGTTGCTTAGAATTGCTTTGGCTATTCTATGTCTTCTGTGGTTCCAGATGAAAGTTTGAATTTTTTTTCTCTAGATCTGTGAAATATGCTGTTGGGATTTGAATTGGCATTGCATTGAATGTGTAGAGTAGTTTTGGGAGTATAGCCATTTTGACAATATTGGTTCTTCCTACCCAGGAGCAAGGTATGTCTTTCCATTTTTTGATATCATCTTCTATCTCCTTTTTCAGAGAGCTATAGTTTTCAGAGTAGAGGTCTTTCACCTCCTTTGTTAGATTGATTCCTAAGTATTTTATTTTTGGGGATGCTATTGTGAAAAGGACTGACTCACCAATTTCTATCTCAGTGGGTCTACTGTTTGTGTATACGAAGGCTATTGATTTTTGAACGTTGACCTTGTAACCAGCTACGTGGCTAAAATTGGCGATTAGGTCCAGCAGTTTTTTAACTGAGTTTTTAGGATCCTCTAGATAGAGTATCATGTTGTCAGCAAATAATGACAATTTAACTTCTTCTTTTCCAATCTTTATTCCTTTTATTTCTTTCTCTTGCCTAATTGCTATGGCTAA